>CAJHQP010009115.1:0-23803 GCA_905132765.1 Moricandia arvensis
CTTCCAACTGGGTAAACACGAGAGTGTATTACAATGCCTAGGCTGTGAAGCATCCTTCTCAAGTCGTGTGTTCCTTTGCAGAGTATCCAGAAGAACACATGGTGTTTATGTGTAACTTGGATGAGAATGAGGTTCCAAGATCCTATGAAGAAGCCATGAAGGATAAAGAATGGAGAGAGTCAGTGGGTAATGAAAGGGATGCAATGATCAGAAATGACACATGGTATGAGAGTGAACTACCTAAGGGGAAGAAGGCTGTGACTAGTAGATGGATATTTACAATCAAATGCCTTGCAAATGGGCAGATTGATAGGAAGAAGACCAGGTTAGTAGCAAGAGGCTTTACACAGACTTATGGTGAAGATTACATTGATACATTTGCTCCTGTAGCTAAGCTTCACACAGTCCGGATTGTATTGTCTATTGCTACAAACCTAGAGTGGGACTTATGGCAGATGGATGTGAAGAATGCTTTCTTGCAAGGTGAGCTTGAAGATGAGGTTTATATGCTGCCGCCCCCTGGTCTTGAGCATCTAGTGAAACCAGGAAATGTGTTGAGATTGAAGAAAGCTATATATAGGTTAAAGCAGTCACCTAGAGCCTGGTATAGAAAGCTGAGTACAACTCTAAATGGGAGAGGGTTCAGAAAGTCTGAACTAGATCACACTCTCTTCACTCTGGTTACTCCATCAGGGATCATTGTGATATTGGTGTATGTGGATGATTTGATCATCACAGGAAGTGATAAGGCTGGGATTAAAGCTACTAAGGAGTTTCTCAAGTCAGTGTTTGATATCAAAGATTTGGGAGAGATGAAGTATTTCTTGGGGATTGAGATATGCAGATCTAAGGAGGGTTTGTTTATGTCTCAAAGGAAGTATACGATGGATATGTCGAAGGAGACTGATGTGCTTGGAGGAAAGATAGCCAAGACACCTCTTGAAGAGGGGTATAAGGTTCTACTTGAGGGGGAGATTGAAGAGAACCAGTTGTTTGAGGATGCTAAGTTATATAGGAAGATGGTTGGGAAGCTGATCTACTTGACTATCACAAGACCAGATTTATGTTTTGCAGTGAATCAAGTAAGTCAGCATATGCAGGATCCAAAGGTCCATCACTGGAAGATGGTTGACAGGATACTAAGGTATTTGAGTGGCACGCCTGGACAAGGAGTGTGGATGGGATGTAATGGCAGTACAGAAGTAGTTGGGTATTGTGATGCTGATTGGGCAGGAGATAGAGTTGATAGGAAATCAACTACTGGGTATTGTACATTCATTGGAGGGAACCTGGTTACTTGGAAGAGTAAGAAGCAGAAGGTTATTTCCTGTTCAAGTGCTGAGGCTGAGTATACGGCTATGTTGAAGCTGACAAACGAGTTGGTATGGATCAAGGGCATTCTGAAGCATCTGGAGATTGAACAGACCACTCCCATGACAATGCATTGTGATAATCAAGCAGCAATTCACATTGCGTCGAACTCAGTCTTCCATGAGAGAACAAAGCACATAGAAGTTGATTGTCATAAGGTGAGACAGATGATTGTATCAGGAGTGATATTGCCATGCTATACAAGGAGTGAGGATCAACTTGCTGATGTGTTCACCAAGTCTGCGAGATTAAAAACAATGGATTCCATCCTTTCTAGGTTGGGACTCATTGATCTCACTCCAAACAACTGATCCCCTCGCCATGGGGTCTTTACTCTTTTCCTTATCAAGGTTTTATCCCTAAGGAGGGTTTTCTTTGGTAAGGTTTTTAATGAGGAAGATCTCATGGCATTCCAAGCTTGACTTGTTCCACATGGTCAAGCTTGAGGGGGAGTGTTGAAATGAGTGAGTACATAAAGAGGAGTGAAAGGGGGTTTGATGTGGCTGAAGAGAAGGAAGGTTTGGGAAGGTTTTGGGAGAGTTTGGATCGACCAGTCCGTACAGGCCGTACAGGCCGTACAATTCCGGGTCGACCAAACCTCGACCAAAACTTACCAAAGTTACCCGGGTAACGTTTCTATCAAGAAGAAGTTACCTTTACCCTTATCCTGTTGCTATAGATGTTGGAAAGGATAAGGAAAGAGTCTTGGACAGGCTGGCACAGCTGGAAAGTAAAAGAAGCTTTTGTGGCCAGCAAGGAAGGAGCTAAAAGGAGTTTATGTGGCCAGAAAAGAAGATACCAAAGCATCTTTTGATTCCTCCACGAAAACCCTTGTATCTGACTCTATATATGTTGTAACTCTCTCATTTTTCATCAATCAACCAAGTTTAAGCCTCTCTCTCTCTCGTTACTCTCTTTATTCTCTTTATTCTCTTTATTCTCTTTATTCTCTCTAATCTCTCTAATCTTTCATACAATCAATCTGTTTCTCTCTTAAACTCGTGCCTTTACACTCACTAAATCAAAACTGAATATCCTTGAAATCAAGGTCAGTAGCATACATATCTATAATCTGCTCAAACCCGAGTATCTTAGCATCTAAAGTGGTCAAGAGAACATACCTCCGAGATAGTGCATCAGCAACTATGTTCTCCTTACCTTGTTCATATTTGATCACATATGGGAAGGTCTCTATGAACTCAACCCATCTTGCGTGTCTCTTGCTAAGCTTACTCTGCCCTTTTAGATACTTTAAGAACTCATGATCAGTGTGGATGACAAACTCCTTGGGCCATAGGTAATGCTGCCATGTTTGCAAGGCCCTCACCAAGGCATAGAGTTCCTTGTCATATGTAGCATAGTTGAGAGTAGCTCCTCCAAGCTTCTCACTAAAGTAGGCTATGGGTTTCTTATCCTGCATCAATACAACATCAATTCCAATTCCTGAGGCATCACATTCTATTTCAAAAGTTTTTCTAAAGTCAGGAAGCATAAGAAGAGGTGACTGAGTAAGCTTCTCTTTTAGGCTTCGGAAAGCCTTCTCTTGTGCTTCTCCCCACTTGAATCCGACATCTTTCTTTATCACTTCAGTTAAGGGAGCTGCAATGGTGCTAAAGTCTCTCACAAAACGCCTATAGAACCCAGCAAGCCCATGGAAGCTTCTCACTTCTCCCACTGAGGTTGGGCTCGGCCAGTCCTTGATGGCTTTGATCTTCTCTTCATCCACCTTAACTCCATCTGCACTCACAACAAAGCCTAGAAAAACCAAGTTATCCGTGCAAAAAGTGCACTTCTTCAAGTTGGCAAAAAGCTTTTCATTTCTCAAAACATTCAGGACAGCCCTAAGATGTTCTATATGTTCTTCTAAGGTCTTGCTATATACTAAGATGTCATCAAAGTAACAACAACAGAAATTCCTATGAATGATCTAAGAACATGATTCATTAATCTCATGAATGTACTAGGTGCATTGGTTAATCCAAATGGCATAACTAACCACTCATATAATCCATGTTTAGTTTTAAATGCAGTTTTCCACTCATCTCCTTCTTTCATCCTAATCTGATGATAACCACTCTTTAAATCTATCTTAGAAAAGATGCAAGAACCATGCAGTTCATCAAGCATATCATCTAATCTAGGTATAGGGTGGCGATACTTCACTGTGATGTTGTTGATTAATCTACAATCAACACACATACGCCATGTACCATCCTTCTTAGGTACTAGGAGCACTGGTACAGCACATGGGCTCAAACTCTCTCGGATATAGCCCTTCTCCATGAGTTCCTCTACTTGTCTTTGCAACTCCTTGGCCTCCAGAGGACAATCACATGGACGATTTGGAAGTGTAGATCCTGGAACAAAGTCTATCTGGTACTCAATTCCTCGCAAAGGAGGTAAACCAATGGGATTAAACTCTGGAAATACATCTTGAAACTCCTGCAAAAGAGAAACCATTTCACTCGGATACACCGGTGTAGAATCTGTTAAGTTCCAGAGAGTTTCTTTAAACACAAGTAAGATAGCAGATTGTTTAGAGTAAAGAGTTCTTTTGATATCACCCATGTTGGCATAGAAGTTTAGCTGCTTAGTTCCAGCCGGTTTTAGATCAATCTCCTTCTTATTTTGGAGTTGAATCTGATCATGCTGGACTTCCTTGGGTGTCAAGGGAACCAGGACAGTCTTGCGACCCTTGAACTCAAAGGAGTGCTTGTTGGTGAAGCCATCATGGATAACTCGGTGATCAGATTGCCAAGGTCTCCCAAGAAGTATGTGACCAGCCTCCATAGGCAACACATCACACAAGACTTCATCTTCATATCTTCCTATGGCCAAAGGGATGAGGAATTGACTTGAAACCTTCATTGATACAAGCCTAAGCTATCAAAGGCTGTATGACTCTTAGTACAAGAGAAGGAGCCGATCTGCACAAGGGGTGACTCGTCTGGATTGATCTAATCAACCAAAGGAATCTGGACAGAAGTAACTTGATGGATTGAAGTGCACCACACGGGGAATGGAGGGACTTGTGATACAACACAAAGCTTCTCTAGGCCGTGGAGGTACTGGTCTCACAAGACAGGGAGAAAGGAGGCGAATTCTAGAGAGAGAATTCTAGGGTTTCCGAAGAAAAGCTTTTCTGTTTATTCAAGACTGCCCAAAGAAAGGGGGCGTGCAAAAACTATAAATAGGACTAAAGGAACAGGCTCCTTTAGGTCAGGAAATAAAAACTATAGTTTAAAAAAGAAAATATAACAAAATGACATAATTCGTCATAGCTTGGACCGAAATAGCATCTAGGAATTATGTGAAGCAGATTGTGGCCTCGTTAAAAACCTTCCTCCGTAAAACCCACTGGAACAAAACCAAGAGCAAGGAAAAGAGCACACACAAGGAGCTTGGCCTAGTTACTTGATCAGTCCAAGAGTCTTGCTAGGCAAGTTGGTCTTCTATGGCAATGATCATCAGATTGTTGTGACTGTGGTTTGGAATGAATGGCCAGGGATCTCCTCTTGATGCTTTGGTATGTTCATCCTGTCCATCATCCTTCAAGCTTGGCTCTCCCATCTTCAGGGCATCCATCTTGGTGCTATCATCAGTAGCTTCTTTAGTGGTGTTAACCTGTTCAAGATCAGAAGCAAGTATCATGCTCTCATTAAACTTATGTTGAAGTATCTTAGCTCTTTGTCTGGTTATAGCTCCCTTGTATACGGTTGGTACTGACACTTCTTGAACAGTCTCTGCCTTAGTTATCTTGATGATCATGTCTTGGATATCAGGTTCAGTTAGGTCTGGTTCAAGCTCTGGTTGAATGTCCTCATCATTCCCTCCCTCTTCAAAAGGTTTTGACCTCAAAACTGGTTCATCTGCAAAACAAGGAGATAAATCAGCAACATTGAAGGTTGATGACACGTTCAACTCACCTGGCAGGTCAAGACGGTAGGCATTGTTGTTGATTCTCTCAACAACTTGGAAAGGACCATCTCCCCTTGGTTTCAGCTTGGAACTCCTCTGGTTGGGAAACCTTTCTTGTCTCATATGTCACCAAACCAATTCTCCTGGTTCAAACACAATCTCTTTGCGCCCTTTGTTGGCTTGCTTGACATACTGCTCAGTTCTCTTCTCCAGGTTCTCCTTAACCTTCTTACGCAATTCCCTTACATACTCAGCTTTTGCTTCTCCGGTTAGACTAACCACTTCAGCTGGTGGTAATGGCTTGAGGTCTAAAGGGGTCTTAGGGTTGAAACCATAAGCAGCTTCAAAAGGTGACATCTTAGTAGCTGAGTGCTGAGCCCGGTTGTATGCAAACTCTATGAATGGAATGCAGTCCAACTAGTTCTTCATATTCTTCCCAATGGTGGACCTAAGCAGCGTAGAGAGGGTCCTGTTTACTACTTCAGTCTGCCCATCCGTTTGGGGGTGACATGTGGTGGAGAATAGCAGCTTTGTTCCCATCTTCTTCCATAATGTCCTCCAGAAATGACTCAGGAACTTGCTATCACGATCAGAAACTATGGTCCGTGGGACTCCATGTAAGCGTACCACCTCTTTAAAGAACAGATCAGCCGTTTTAGATGCATCATTCACCTTGGCACAAGGTATGAAGTGTGCCATTTTGGAGAATCTGTCCACCACAACAAAGATTGAATCCTTATGTTGAATCTTGGGTAAGCCTAGTACGAAGTCCATGGAGATATCCACCCAAGGAGCAGTGGGAATAGGTAGTGGCATGTATAGGCCATGGGGTTGTACTCGGGACTTAGCTTTCTTGCAAGTTACACATCTTGCACAATGGGATTCTACTGCCTTCTTGAGATGAGGCCAATAGAAATGTTCCCTTACCACAGCTAAGGTTTTATCCACGCCAAAATGTCCCATGAGCCCTCCTCCATGAGCTTCTCTGGTGATCAAGTCTCTCAGTGAACACTGAGGGATGCATAGTCTCTTGCCTTTAAATAGAAACCCCTCATGTAAGTAGAACTTCCCTTGTGGACCTCCGGTACAACTAGAGTAGATCTCAGCAAGATCCGGATCCCCTCCATATAGATCCTTGATGAATTCAAACCCCATCACCTTGGCTTCCATTGTGGCAATCAAAACATATCTTCTTGAAAGGGCATCAGCTACAATGTTTTCCTTTCCCTTCTTGTACTTGATGATGTAAGGGAAGGTCTCTATAAACTCCATCCAGCGGGCGTGCCTCTTCTTAAGGTTTGTTTGGCCTCTTAGATGCTTTAGAGTCTCATGGTCAGTATGGACCACAAACTCCTTAGATAGCAGGTAGTGTTGCCATGTCTCTAAGGCCCTCACTAGAGCATACAGCTCCTTGTCATAGGTCGGATAGTTGAGAGCTGCTCCACCTAACTTCTCACTGAAATAAGCAACTGGCTTCCTTCCTTGAATCAACACGGCTCCAATCCCAATCCCTGATGCATCACACTCCACTTCAAAGGTCTTGTTGAAGTCAGGTAAAGCTAGGACCGGGGCATGGGTTAGGCGATCCTTTAAGGTCTGGAAAGCTTCTTGTTGGGCCTTTTCCCATGTGAACCCAACACTCTTCTTTACTACGGCAGTGAGTGGTGCAGCTATACTACTGAAGTCTTTGACAAAACGCCTGTAGAAGCTGGCTAAACCATGAAAACTCCGGACTTGGCTAATGTTGTTGGGCTCTGGCCAGTCTTGTATTGCCTTTATCTTCTCCTCATCAACCTGTAATCCCTGTGAACTCACAACAAAACCTAGGAAAACAAGTTTATCAGTGCAGAATGTGCACTTCTTGAGGTTTGCATAAAGTCCTTCTTGCCGAAGTGTCTCTAATACTTGCTCAAGATGTGTCACATGATCAAATAAACAAGTACTGTAAATTAGGATGTCATCAAAGTAAACCACAACAAACTTACTGATGTATGGTCTAAGAATATGGTTCATGAGACGCATGAAAGTGCTAGGGGCATTGGTGAGTCCAAATGGCATCACTAACCATTCGTACAAACCTTGCTTTGTCTTGAAGGCAGTTTTCCACTCATCACCTTCTTTCATTCTCACCTGATGGTACCCACTCTTAAGGTCTATTTTAGAGAAGATGGTGGCTCCACTTAGTTCATCTAGCATGTCATCTAAGCGAGGTATGGGGTGTCTATACTTAATGGTGATGTTGTTTATAGCACGGCAGTCTACACACATCCTCCAGGTTCCATCCTTCTTTGGTACTAATAGGACAGGTACAGCACAAGGACTAAGGCTTTCCCTAACATATCCTTTGTCTAATAGGTCTTGAACTTGTCTCTCTAACTCTTTGGTTTCCTCAGGGTTTACCCTATAGGCTGGTTTGTTTGGTAAAGGGGCTCCGGGTATGAAATCTATTTGGTGTTCTATGCCTCTAAGTGGTGGTAAACCGGCTGGAATCTCCTCTGGAAACACATCTTTGAACCTGTCAAGAAGCCTAGTAATCTCTGGATGAAGTGTAACCTCATCAGAACCTGCACTCAAAAGCTCCTTAAAGATCATTAGTAGCATTGTGTGTTTAGTAGCAGCAGCCTTCCTGACATAACTAGGCCTAATAAGAAAATTAGACTTAACAGATTTCTCTTTCTCTTTAGCCATTTGTAAATGCAATTCATGAACTTGTGCTGGTGTGAGAGGTGCTAAGCTAACCTTGCGCTTATCATGCATGAAAGTGTACATGTTAGACCTACCATCATGTTTAGTTTCTCTATCCCACTGCCATGGCCTACCTAACAATACATGTCCTGCTTGCATAGGTACTACATCACACGTTACTGCATCTTGATACTTACCAATGCTAAATGGAATGTTAACTTGTTCTTTAACTTGTAATTCAACCTTATCATCTAGCCATCTTAGTCTATATGGATGCGGATGCTTAGTCTTTTCTAAACCAAGTTTATCTACCATATAAGCACTAGCAGCATTGGTGCAAGACCCACCATCTATGATGAGATTACATACCTTGCCTCTGATGGTACATCGGCTGTGGAATATGTTTTCTCTTTGGATGGTCTCAGCTGGTTGCATCTGGACATTAAGCACACGCCTGATCATCAAGCTCTCTCCCACGTCTGGATATTCAATCTCTCCAAGTTCTTCTTGAATCAACGGATCATCTTCATCATGAGACTCATAACCACCATCTTCAGTGAGCATCATGACTCTCTGGTTTGGGCATTCTCTTGCCATATGTCCTCGGCCTCTACACTTGAAGCAGGTAATGTCTCTGGAACGCTGGGGGTTAGTGTTCTTCCCTGGTTCTGCTCTGGTGTCTCTGTTGGGTTCAGTGGGACGAGTCTTAGGTCTGTTATCCCCTTCAATTCCTTTTCCCTTGTCCACTGGTTTGTTGTAGTTGCTGTTACTTGAGTTCCAGGTAGATTGAGACTTGCTTCTGGAGTTCTTCTTCTTGATGTGTTGCTCCGCTTGGACAGCTAGGTGAAAGAGATCCCTCATATCAGTGTAACCCTGCCTTTCAACCTTGCAGCTTATCCTATCTTGTAGTCCGTCAATAAATTGAGCCATAGTAGCCTCTTCATCCTCATTAAGGTCTAGGCGATTTCTCAGCTTCTCAAACTCCTCATAATACTCTTCCACTGACTTGTTGAGCTGCTTAAGTGATCTGAACTTCCTCTGTAGATCCCGGTGAAAGTGTTGTGGAACAAATCTCTGCTTCATTGCGTCCTTCATGTCTAACCAAGAGTCTAGTTGCCTCAGATTACTTCTCCTTCTATCTGAACACAATCTGTCCCACCAGGAAAGAGCATTGTCCGTGAGTTGAGCTACTGCTAAAGCAACTCGTTTGGGACCAGGGTGGTTGTAGTAGTTAAAGATATGATCCATCCTCTTCTCCCAATCAAGGTAAGCTTCAGGATCAACCTTTCCAGCAAAGGTTGGGGCTTCCATCTTGATGTGTTCCCGCCCTTGGTGGTGGTGCTGTTGGCGAGGAGCTCTCAAGGGAGGTAAGTAGTCCTCTTCTTCAAACTCTTGGTGCCTGTTTTGCCGGCGAGGAACTCTAGGTGGGGGCAAGAACTCCTCTCCTTCCTCATCACCATAGTCATCTGGCTGAAGGCCTGCTCTTTGGGTTGGATTAGGGACACGTTGCTGGCCAGTGTCTTCATCAGTCTGTTGATTCCGTGTACTAGTCTCCGGATTGTCATTGTGGTGCACACCTTCTCTTCTGTTGTTGCCTTGGTTCGGATTGAGGAACCTGTCAACATTCCGGACTGCTTGCATTGTTGGTCTTTGCTCGACCCTAGTTAGCCGATCTCCAAGGTCTTGGCGCATTGCCATCATGTCTTCTCTCAAGGCTGCAAACATCTGCATGAGGGCGACTTGCTCAGCTGCTTCCCCCATGGCTGCTGTCGATTAACCTAACAAGAAACAAAGAAGACCTAAGTTTCTGCTTGAGTTAATAAAAAGGAAAGACAAGAAAAATATATATTTTTTTTTAAATTTGAAGAGTAATAATTAAAATAAGTTAAACTACTTTTTTTTTTTTTGAGTTTTAAATTTCGAAAAAAAAACTGAAGAGAAAAGAAAAGGAGTGGTTTGCAAGCAAAATAAATGGAAAAGAAAAGAGTATCGACCAAAAAGGAAAATAGTATCGACCAAAATGGAAAACCGGATATGCACTTAATACTAACACTTTTTCTGATTCTTTTGCACGAAAGTAATGATCTAGGGACAACCTAAACTCGACATCAATAAGAACAGGATGAACAAACGTGTATAAGAAAGATGAAACAACTAGATGCAAAAGAGACAAATCGATTTCTTTTTAAGGTTTTCTTTCTTTATGAAATTGAACAAGTTAAACTAGATGCAACAGAAACAATATGACTTCTTATGGGTTTTATTTCGTGAATGCAAAACAAAAATAAACGATTGCAAGTAAGAAGAGATAGGATAGATGCAACCTGATGCTGAAGGAACTTCAGCTCTGATACCAGAAATGATACAAGCCTAAGCTATCAAAGGCTGTATGACTCTTAGTACAAGAGAAGGAGCCGATCTGCACAAGGGGTGACTCGTCTGGATTGATCTAATCAACCAAAGGAATCTGGACAGAAGTAACTTGATGGATTGAAGTGCACCACACGAGGAATGGAGGGACTCGTGATACAACACAAAGCTTCTCTAGGCCGTGGAGGTACTGGTCTCACAAGGCAGAGAGAAAGGAGGCGAATTCTAGAGAGAGAATTCTAGGGTTTCCGAAGAAAAGCTTTTCTGTTTATTCAAGACTGCCCAAAGAAAGGGGGCGTGCAAAAACTATAAATAGGACTAAAGGAACAGGCTCCTTTAGGTCAGGAAATAAAAACTATAGTTTAAAAAAGGAAATATAACAAAATGACATAATTCGTCATAGCTTGGACCGAAATAGCATCTAGGAATTATGTGAAGCAGATTGTGGCCTCGTTAAAAACCTTCCTCCGTAAAACCCACTGGGACAAAACCAAGAGCAAGGAAAAGAGCACACACAAGGAGCTTGGCCTAGTTACTTGATCAGTCCAAGAGTCTTGCTAGGCAAGTTGGTCTTCTATGGCAATGATCATCAGATTGTTGTGACTGTGGTTTGGAATGAATGGCCAGGGATCTCCTCTTGATGCTTTGGTATGTTCATCCGGTCCATCATCCTTCAAGCTTGGCTCTCCCATCTTCAGGGCATCCATCTTGGTGCTATCATCAGTAGCTTCTTTAGTGGTGTTAACCTGTTCAAGATCAGAAGCAAGTATCATGCTCTCATTAAACTTATGTTGAAGTATCTTAGCTCTTTGTCTGGTTATAGCTCCCTTGTATACGGTTGGTACTGACACTTCTTGAACAGTCTCTGCCTTAGTTATCTTGATGATCATGTCTTGGATATCAGGTTCAGTTAGGTCTGGTTCAAGCTCTGGTTGAATGTCCTCATCATTCATGGTGCCTTCTTCATTCAGCCATTGTAGCCGGTAAGGTTTGGGATGCTTCTGAACCTTCAAACCCAACTTCTTGACCATTGTCTCACTAGCAGCATTCACACAACTACCTCCATCCACTATGAGGCTGCAAACCTTTCCTTGCACCATGCACCGGGTATAGAATAGGTTCTCTCGTTGCTCTAACTCTTCAGTCTTGGTTTGCAAGCTTAGAAGCCTTCTAGCTACTAAAAGATTCCCTTGGACTGGTCCTTCTTCATGCTCCTCTTCAGTCTCTTCTTGGTCAGACTCGGTGTTGTCAGCTTCTGAGGCATACTCACCATCTTCCAGTAAGAGCATGACTCTCTTGTTGGTACACTCATTGGCATAATGACCTCGTCCTTGGCACTTGAAACACTTGACATCACGAGCTCTGGAACTAGAAGCCTCAGCCTTGCCTTTTCCCTTGTCAAGAGCACTGCTTGGTTTGGACTTGTTGTCTCTCTGAAACGGTTTAGACTCCTTAGGATAAGGGGACATCTCTTCCTTGGTGTTATGTAACCGGTTGGATCCATAGTTGGCTCGTGAGTGTCCCTTCCTCTTGAGCTGTTGTTCTACAAGAATAGCCTTGTGTAACATCTCTTCAAGCTCCACATAATTTTGCATCTCAACATTGTCTTGTATCTCTCGGTTTAGACCACACAGGAACCTTGACATGGTTGCTTCTTTATCTTCTGATATGCTAGCCCTTAGCATGAGCAACTCCATCTCCTGGTAATAATCCTCCACTGATCTTGAACCTTGAGTAAGCTTCCTGAGCCGGTGATGCAAGTCTTTGTGGTAATGACTTGGAACAAACCTCTTGCGCATGATAGACTTCATCTCTGTCCAAGTCTCAACTGGTTCTTCTCCATTCCTTCTACGAGTAGTGATGTACTGATCCCACCAACTTAGAGCATAGTCATAGCACTCAGTAGCAGCTATTTGAATCTTCTTGTGGTTTGTGTACTGCTTACACTGAAAGACCAACTCAATCTTCTTCTCCCACTCAAGATAGGCATCCGGATCAGCTTTCCCATGGAATGGGGGTATCTTGATCTTCAAACCAGCAAGCTCATATCTCTGGGTTGTCCTTCCTTCTTGTCCATGTCTATGTCTTCTATGGCTTTGTCTTGAGGAAGAGCTGATATGCACATAGTAGTTGTCAGTTTCCTCAGAACCTGCATGCTCATGTCGAGTTGCATGAGGTCTCTTTCCTCTCCTAGTCTCTCGGTTGGGAACTTGACCAGTAACTCACCTTACTTCTTCTCTGAACTCTCTGCGGAGCTCATTAAGGTTGGTCCTCATCATCTCAGTCATTGTGGCGACCATAGAATGATTAATTTGAGCCGTCATGGCTTCCATGAGTAGCTTGTTCTTCCTGACGAGTTCAGCTTCTTCTTCAGACTCGGATCCCATCGCTTCCGGCACAAAGGAAAACAATATAACCAGTAAAAGGATTCTAGGTAAACAAGATAAGCAAAAAGGAAAAAGATCAACAAAAATTAAGCTTGTCATGCAAGACAAAAAGAAAAAGGATACTCGGCTAGGTTAAAAGAAACTAGGGTTTCCGCCTACCAAGCAAAAAGGAAATTCTTTAAACTTTGTCTAAACTTCTCTAAGGTTTTCTAGCAGCCTAAACAACTTAGATCTACTCGTGTTCAAGATGATTAAGATGATTTCCAGATGAAACAAAGAGATTTAAAAAGAAAAGACCTTATGCGGCTAGGGTTAACAATCTAGGGTTTCCGCAAGCAAAAAGGAAAAAGCTTTAAACCTTGTCTAATCTCTATGAGTTTCGAGCAGCCCTAAACAAATTAGATCTACTGCCTGTTCAAGTAAACAAAGGTTTATTGTGGATGAAACAAAAAGTAACAAGAGAGAAAGAAGACTTCCCAAACCAAAGTTACTCTGATACCACTTGATGCGTCCCTAGGATGCTCTTTGGTTGATTAGGAGGATAGATCCTTGCAAGAACGAATGAGAGACTCAAGTTCTTCAAGGTTTATGGATTTAATGGTGACACAAGAGGGATGAATGGTCCCTTGATACTCCTAGGCGACTGATCTTGATATGACACACCAAATAAGAAGCCTTTGATCTCTGGATATTACACACCAGAAAGTACTCGACAACTTCTAGAGAGAGAGAGCCGTCAAGAGAATAAAATAACTTGTTGAATAAAGATTGCTTGAGTACAATAGGGTTTGGGGAACCCTTTAAATAAAAGAAACCAGAGAACAGGCTCTCTAGGGTTTCGAAAATAATAAAAAGGAAAACTATAGTTTAAAAATAACATAAGCCTAAAAATGTAATACTTCTGCTAGTCTTGGGCCGAGATAGAGCCTAAGTGATTTGTAAGACAAGTCGTGGCCTCGTTAAAAATCTTCCTCCGGAAAACCTAGTGGGACAAAACCAAAAGCAAGGAAAAGAGCACACACCAAATGTTTTGCCAAGACACTAACTCAGCTTGATGTAGAGATGGCTTGAATGGTGATCAAGACATCTAGGATCAAACCTTGTCTAAGACTTTCTTCTTGTTGTGGATGTGAAGTGAGTAATCCAACAACAGTCTCCTAAAGTTTCTTGACTCTGGAACGAGTGATGGGACCTTCTGGAATGGCTAGAGCATCATCACCAGGCTGCTGGTGCATTGTGGCTTCATCCGGCTCATCTAGACTCTCCTTGTTCTCCTTAGTGATCCGGTCCATGATCACATCAGTTCTTAGTCTAAATCAAGTCTTCTCTTCATCAAATCTTTTTCTATTCTAGTTCTGGTTACTTATTCATCTAAGATCTCAAAAGATCTTATGGTATCAGAGCCAGGTTCATCACGATATGGGTTTGTGCTGATCAAGTTGAAGAAGATCAAGGTTCTAGCTTTTTGAAGATCCAAGGCTGTTCTTTGTAGATCCGGGTAGAAGACTGAAGTTTGAAGCTTGCGTGGTGTAAAAGCTTGAGTCTTTCTCGTTCTTACCTTCAAAGACTCAACCTTTCTTCTTGGTTCTGGGTTCATCCGTGTTCTAAGGTAAAGGTCTACTCATTTCCAAGCTTTTGAAGTCATGCTGGTTGTAGATGGATAGTGTTAGCATGAAGGTTCCGGTTACTCTCAAGGGGAGTAAATATCTGTTGTGGTCTCGTTTGGTGAAGACTGCGGTGGGAAGTAAGGGATTATTGGGTCATATCACATCCGGTGAAGCTCCTAAGCTCATTACTCAAGAAGGTGAAGCTGCAAGTGCCACAAGTGAGGTGGAGAAATGGCAGCAAGAAGACATGATGGTGACGACACTACTTCAAGGATCCCTTGAGACTCCTATCATGGAAGCTTATAGCTACTGTGAAACCGCAAAGGATCTATGGGATACCTTGAAGAAGGTGTATGGAAACATCTCAAACCTGAGCCGGGTGTTTGAGGTAAAGAGAGCAATCAACGGGTTGCTACAAGAAGATATGGAGTTCACTAAGCATCTTGGGAGGTTCTAAGCACTCTGGTCTGAGCTAGAGATGCTGAGACCAAGCACGATTGATGCTGATGAGCTGAATGAAAGGCGTGAGCAAGATAAGGTCTTTGGACTCCTGCTCACCTAAACCCAGCTTACAACAGCCTCATCAAGCATATCCTGAGAGCTGAGAAGCTTCCATCTCTAGAAGATGTGTGTGCTCAGATACAAAAGGAGCAAGGCTCTATTGGGCTGTTTGGAGGTAAGGGGGAACTTACCTTGGCTAACCAAGCTGCGCAAACTGATCAGGTTGAAACACCAATTGCAAACAAGGCAGCTTTCAACAAGTATGAGGACCGGAGGTTCAATGGTAAATGTGATCACTGCTAAAGCACGGCCACATCTCAAGCCGGCCAAGTTCATGAAGGAGAGGGAAGCTAGAGCTCACATCTCGGAAGGGTCAACTGGTGCCGGCTCAAGCAAGACAACTGATGGTGATAAGAGGGAGGCAATTGAAGGAAAGTCCCTTGTTGCACACACGGGAGGTACTAGCAGGAACAATGATCAAGACTACATAAGGAGGTCTGACATTGAAGCTCTCATCAAAATGCTTAAGGAGAATGGTAACACCTTTGGTAACATTAATGGGTATTCTCTTGGTGCTTCATTGATTGCTAGTAAGCTAGGAAATGTGAATGATCTTAGGACTGATAGAACTGGTAGGACAATAGAAGATAAAATGAACCGTCAAAGTCTTGCTTGTTCTAGTCCTAAAGGTACATGTCACATTGCTAATAGCTCATCTAAGCCATTGATAGTAGACTCAGGAGCTTCCCATCACATGATAAGTGACACCAATCTGATCAAAGACATGGAACCAGTTAATGGTCATGTCATGATTGCTAATGGTGATAAGATTCCTATTAGAGGAGTGGGAAATCTAAAACTATTTAGTAATAACTCAAGAGCTTTCTATAAGCCTGAATTCACTTCAAACTTGTTATCAGTTAAGAAATGCACTAATGATTTGAATTGTAAGGTGATATTCAGTCCTAACGAGGTTGAGTTTCAGGATATTGAGAGCCAAAGGATGAGTGGAAAAAGAGTTACCAAGGGCGAGTTATATATGCTTGAAGAGCTTGATCCTGTTTCTAATTTTAGTTGTTCCTTTACTACTGTTTCTTCTGCTTTGAATAAGAATGCTTTGTGTAAGTTTAAGAGAGTTAAAGAGAGAATGAGCTGAAGAACAGCAAGAACATGAAGAACACTTGATGAAAGAGAGAGGAGAAGAGTATTTTCGTGAGAGAAGAGAGAGAGAGAGTAAACAAGTAAAGAGGAGGTTTATTTCTCCTTAATTAATTCATTCTGCCTACTACATTGTTTTATAGGGAACCAGAGAGAGAGAGAGGACAGTGACATTTAGGAACAAACAAAAGGGAAACAATAAACTAATGCAAGTGGTCCTGGTCCTCTCTGGTCATCCTGGTCCTCTCTGGTCGAGATTCCTGATGCTTAGAGTGACCTTTCCTAACAGTCCACTCTTGCCTGATTTGAATCATGTGACTTCTCCTATTTTGAATTCAAACTTGCTCCAGAGAGCACTCCTCCCATCCGTGAGTAAGGTTGGCAAGTGAGTGAGACTTACCTTGTCTTCCAAGTCAAGCTAGGTCTTCTCTTGGATGACTTGAGTTCCAAGTCTTGTACGGAATGCCTTGTTCCTCAAGTCTCCGAGTTCCTTCTCCACTTTGTCCATTCTGATCAGTGTCTCTTATTCTCTTCTGGTTCTTCATCTCAATACTCCCCCTCAAGCTTGACCATAGGGACTGGTCAAGCTTGGATAGATGAAGAACCTCCCTCATTAAAACCTTAATGTGTAAAACCCAGTGGGAGAAAAACACATTAAGGAAAAAGACTAGAGGTCTCCATGCAAGGAGAGTTAGTGAGAAGTGAGGTCTATGAGTCCCAATTTTGAATGGATGAACTCACAGACCTTGGTGCTGGCTGCCTTGGTGAAGATGTCTGCCAACTGATCTTCACTTCTCGTGTAGCATGGCAAGATGATTTGCTGCTCCACTGCTTGTCTAACCTTATGGCAATCCACCTCAATGTGCTTAGTCCTTTCATGGAACACACTGTTGGATGCTATATGAATTGCTGCCTGGTTGTCACAGTGTATAGTGATTGGAGTTGTAGCCTCTATACCCAAGTCCCTTAGAAGGTTTCTGATCCAAATCAGCTCACTGGTGAGCTTCCTCATTGCCCTATATTCTGCTTCAGCACTAGAACAAGACACAATCTTCTGCTTCTTTCTCTTCCAAGTTACCAAGTTACCTCCAATGAAGGTGCAATATCCAGTTGTTGATTTCCTATCAGTTCTGTCTCCTGCCCAATCAGCATCACAGTAACCTACAATCTCTGTGCTTCCATTGCAAGACATCCAAACTCCTTGACCAGGCGCCTCCCTCAGGTATCTCATGATCCTTTCCACCATATTCCAGTGATGGACCTTTGACACCTGCATATGTTGGCTAACCTGGTTCACAGCAAAGCATATGTCTGGCCTAGTGATTGTTAAGTAGATGAGCTTTCCAACCATCCTTCTATACTGCTTCACATCACCATACTGCTTGTCTTCAAACTCCCCCTCTCTCAGTACTTTGTAGCCCTCTTCTAATGGTGTTTTGGCTTGTCTTCCTCCAAGGTTTCCTGCCTCAGTTAAAAGATCAAGTGTGTACTTCCTTTGAGACAAGAAGAGCCCCTCTTTAGAGCGGCATACTTCAATCCCAAGGAAGTACTTGAGCTCACCTAAATCTTTAATATCAAATACAGACTTAAGGAATACCTTGGTTTCTTTGATACCTTCTTGGTCACTGCCTGTGATGATTATATCATCTACATAGACCAAGTTGACCACAATTCCTTTTGGGCTGGAGAGTGTGAACAAGGTGTGATCAGCCTCGGATTTCCTGAAGCCTCTTCCTTTCAAGGTGGTGCTTAGCTTGTAGTACCACGCCCTTGGGGATTGCTTCAGTCCATATATTGCCTTCTTGAGTCTGAGGACATTTCCAGGCTTAACCAGCTTCTCAAGACCAGGAGGTGGGTGCATGTAAACCTCATCTTCTAACTCTCATTGTAGGAAAGCATTCTTGACATCCATCTGCCACAACTCCCATTCCAGGTTGGTTGCAATAGAGAGAATGATCCGGATTGTATGAAGTTTGGCTACTGGTGCAAATGTGTCCACATAGTCTTCTCCATAGGTCTGGGTGAATCCTCTTGCCACTAGTCTCGACTTCTTTCTCTCTTCCTTGCCATTTGGTAGATACTTGATGGTGAACACCCATTTGCTTGAAACTGCCTTCTTTCCTATTGGGAGTTCACTTTCATACCAGGTATCATTGATGATCATGGCATTTGCTTCATCATCAACAGAGTCCCTCCACTCCTTGTTCTCCATGGCTTCCTCATATGACCTTGGTACAGATCCCTGATCTAACCCAGTGATAAAGGCTTAATGGTCAAGTGGAAATCTTGCAAGGGAACACACTGCTGATGTTGGATGAGCTACTGCTTGACTGTTGTAGTATACCCTTGTGTTCTTCCAGTTTGAAGGAGGGTTCCTTGTCCTTGTACTCCTCCTTAGTGGTTGAGCTTGAACTTCTTGAACTTCTTGCTGCTCTACTTCATCTTGAACTTGAGCAGTTTCATGTTCATGTAGTACACTCTCCTGATCATGAGTTTGGGAACCTTGTGGTTGTTCTGGTTCATGATCATTGCCCCCCTCAGGATCAGGATGAGTGGCTTCTTCACCCTTTGGTCCAGTATCAGCTGAAGGAGAAGCTATGTTAGGCGCCATTTGTGGGTTTGAGAAACTGATTCCCAGATTCTCCATCAGTATCCTTAGGTTGTTTGCTCTATCTGAGGGAGCTTGAGACAGATCCTTTAAGCTATCCCAACTTTTCTCATCATAGAAGCCTCTTGATTCCAAGAACTTCACATCTCTAGAGACCATAACCTTCCTTGTTTCTGGAACATAGCATTTGTAGCCTTTCTGGTTTGGTGAATACCCAATGAAGATAGCTTTGACACTTTTAGCTTCAAGCTTGTTTCTTAGTTCACCTGGTATCAAGACAAAGCACACACACCCAAACACACGCAAATGGTCAATAGATGGATAAGTCTTGTTGAGTACCTCATACGGAGAGACATCTTGGAGGATCTTAGTAGGGATTCTGTTGATTAGGTAGCAAGCAGTGATCACAGCATCCCCCCAAAACCTTTTGGGAACATTGGTGTGAAACATCATGCTTCTGGCCACCTCCATTAGATGTCGATTTTTCCTCTCAGCTACACCATTTTGCTGTGGGGTATAAGGGCAGCTTGTCTGGTGAATGATCCCATGTTTGTTGAGGTGTGCTATGAAAGCATTGCTAGTATACTCCCCTCCATTGTCTGATCTAAGAATTTTAATCTTAACATTGAAATGGTTAGTTATGTAGTTTTGAAAGTTTATAAAAGCTTCTAACACCCTATCTTTTGATTGAAGCAAGGTTAACCAAGTATATTTCGATTTCTCATCTATAAATGTCACAAAATACTTATGGTTTTCTCTTGATAAACATGGTGCAGTCCAAACATCAGAGTGAATGAGATCAAAGCAACTTTCATACTTGGTTACTGATTTAGGGAAAACAGATTTGCAATGTTTGCCAAGAATACAAGCCTCACAACTATCATTCTTAAAGGAAATACTAGGCAACATCAAGCTCAGTGCACGTGAATGAGGGTGTCCTAGTCTAGCATGCCAGATTGCATCTTTAGGTAAAACAGGAGATGAACTAAAAGCATAAGATAAATCAGACAAGCATTTGGTGTCTTCAAGCAGATACAAGCCCTCCTTGGTCACACCTTTGCCAAGTAAACTACTGATCTCAATATCCTGAAAGTAGACATCATTAGGACTAAAAACAACAAGGCAATTCAGATCACTGGTAGCCTTTTTAACAGATAGCAAATTGGAGGTGAATGTGGGCATGTAAAATGCCTTTGAATCTTTGTTAAACAGTTTCAAGTTCCCTATACCTTTAATGGGTACTTTCTCACCATTAGCTATCATCACATTACCTAAGGCAGGTTATATGTTACTGATTAGACTAGCATCACTAATCATGTGGTGAGAAGCCCCTGAATCTATTACTAGTGGTTTAGGATTCTGACCAGTAGTGTGTAATGCATTTAAAGAGGTTCCAAGAACAATACCAGAGTTCTCCTTGAGGGCTTTGATAAGAGCATCAAGGTCTGACCTCTTGATAGTCTCATCCTGAGTGGTCCTCAAGGTAGACAGAGCACTTGTCGCCATGGTTTTGGCTTCACCCGCTGCATTTAAACCAACATGAGGGCGCATGGTTGAGCACATAGATGGTGTGGATGGTTCTGGCGTGTCTGAGGAGAAGTGTGCTTTTGCATCCATGTACTGACTCCTTGGTTCTTTGAACTTGGCAGGTTTGAGGTGAGGGTGAAGGATCCAGCACTTGTCCTTCATGTGGCCTTTCTTCTTGCAATGATCACACACCCACACCTTCCTGTCATCCTGCCTGTAGTATCCCTTGTTAGCAACTGCTACTTCCACCTTGTGTGCCATGGGAAGCTCTCCCTTTCCTTCAAACAAACCCACTGATCCTTGTTCCCTCTGGATTTGAGCACACACTTCATCCAGGGATGGTAGCTTCTCAGCTCTGAGTATGTGCTTAATCAAATCATTGTAGCAAGGATTAAGGGTCAGGAGCAGTCCAAAGACCTCGTCTTGCTCACGCCTTTCATTTAACACCACTGGATCAGTTGTACTCGGTCTGAGCATTTCAAACTCAGCCCACAGTGACCTGAACTTCCCAAAGAACTGATTGAAGTCCATGTCTTCTTGCTTGAGAGAGTTGATGGCTCTCTTCACTTCAAAGACTCTGCTAAGGTTGGAGACATTCCCATACACCTTATACAGAGTATCCCACAGTTCCTTAGAGGTTTCGCAGTAGGAATATGCCTCTAGGATACTTGGGTCAAGAGAGTTTTGGATGGCTGACAGCACCAGAAAGTCTTCTTGAACCCATTTGGTTTCATCAACAGCTACAACCTCTTGGCCATCTTCACCTTGTGTTACCAGCTTTGGGGCTTGACCTTCTGTCACATGACTCCATAAGCCACGACCTCCAAGAGCAGTCTTCACAAGTCTTGACCAGAGAAGGTAGTTTAACCCTTTCAAGGTTACAGGAACCACAACAGCCTTGTTTTGCTCCATCTTGAATGCTATGGACCGTTGGGTAATAGAGTGTTTCTGAAAAGTTTGAGAGTTTCGTGAACTGGAAATGAAAGAACCTCAAGAACAACTTGTATACTCCAGGAATCTGAATGATATACCCAGAGAAACAAGAACAAAGAGGAGAACTCGACCAAAACAGAGGAAAAGCAGAGGAAAACAGAGGAAAAACAGAGGACCCTTTCTATTACCCACTGGATAATAGTTTAGGTTTTGCTGGAAACTTGAGAGGAGATGAAGAAGAGTGTATTGCGGAAGAAGAATAGAGGTTTAGGAGCTTGAGTAGCTCTGATACCATGTAAGTTTAAGAGAGTTTAAGAGAGAATGAGCTGAAGAACAGCAAGAACATGAAGAACACTTGATGAAAGAGAGAGGAGAAGAGTATTTTCGTGAGAGAAGAGAGAGAGAGAGTAAACAAGTAAAGAGGAGGTTTATTTCTCCTTAATTAATTCATTCTGCCTACTACATTGTTTTATAGGGAACCAGAGAGAGAGAGAGGACAGTGACATTTAGGAACAAACAAAAGGGAAACAATAAACTAATGCAAGTGGTCCTGGTCCTCTCTGGTCATCCTGGTCCTCTCTGGTCGAGATTCCTGATGCTTAGAGTGACCTTTCCTAACAGTCCACTCTTGCCTGATTTGAATCATGTGACTTCTCCTATTTTGAATTCAAACTTGCTCCAGAGAGCACTCCTCCCATCCGTGAGTAAGGTTGGCAAGTGAGTGAGACTTGCCTTGTCTTCCAAGTCAAGCTAGGTCTTCTCTTGGATGACTTGAGTTCCAAGTCTTGTACGGAATGCCTTGTTCCTCAAGTCTCCGAGTTCCTTCTCCACTTTGTCCATTCTGATCAGTGTCTCTTATTCTCTTCTGGTTCTTCATCTCAATACTTTCTGGCATGCTAGACTAGGACATCCTCATGTTAGAGCTTTGAACTTGATGTTACCAGGTGTTGTTTTCGAAAATAATGAGTGTGAAGCTTGCATTTTAGGCAAGCATTGTAAGAATGTCTTTCCAAGATCATCTACTGTTTATGAGAAGTGCTTTGATTTAATTCATTCTGATGTTTGGACTGTTCCTTGCATATCTACTGTTTATAACATTCATTGATGAAAAATCTAAATACACCTGGTTAACACTCATTCCATCAAAAGATAGGGTCCTTGATGCATTTAAGAACTTTCAATCTTATGTGACTAACCATAAGATTCTTCATGGGATTCTTCATCAGACTAGTTGCCCTTACACTCTGTTGACATGAAGAATAAAAGCATTGACAAGAGATAAGAAGAATAGATGTTCAGGACATTTGAAGATGAAACTGGTATGCACAGCCTTGGAACACAAGTCTGTTCGTACAGACTTGCCTCTCAAGTTACCAGAACTCAACCTAACTTACCTTGGAAGACAAGGCAAGTTTAAACTCGCCTCAGGCAACATCAGAAGGCAGAGAGAGCCGTTGGAGGTCTTGAACAAGAAGAATGAATATAATAAGGCTGGTCACATGCTGCATCTGAAGAGAGAGAACAGTTGGTGAAGGGTCACTTTCACCCATGTCCAGATCAGCATATATTATACTAATTTCTCTTGTCAAGTAGCTAATTGTTTTCTTTATAAATATTGTATGTTGTCTTCAGAATTAATCAAGGAAATCATTTCTATCCTTCTCTCTCTTTGAATTTCGAAATCTCTCTCTCTCTCTCTCTCTCTCTTGTTCTTCATGTTCTTCATTCTCCAGCAGTAAACTACTTCTAAATCTCTCATTCTAACATAAATCTCACATGGTATCAGAGCAGTATGTTCTTGAGATCTAATTCTTCTTATTCTCTTTTCTTTCTTTTGCTAAATCTCTGAGTTTTTTATTTCTATTTTTGGCAAAGTTCATCTTGTTCTTCAGCTGTTCATCATTTCCAGCTCCAGAAATTGCCAAAAATGGAAAAGATGATTTCGACCAAGAAAAAGAAGAAGGAGAATCTCATTCCAGTGACCCTGGAGGGTCCTAACTATCTTTTATGGTCAAGATTGGCCAGAGTTACCTTGGGAAGTCATGGACTTTGGGACATCCATATCATGGAGGCTGAAACTTCAAAGAGGATGGCTCAAGAGGATAGTCAGGCTACTTGCCTAAAGCATGAAGACAAGTGGGTTCAAGAGGAACAGCAAACACTTGGAATTATACACAGCTCTCTGTCTGAACAGATCTTGGAGGATCATTATCACCTCAGAACCGCCAAGAGTTTATGGGAGAAGCTGCAAACTGTTTATGGGAATCTATGGGAGAGTCTTCAAGCTGTCTATGAGCAAGACAAAGTTTTCAGTCTTCTCCTAAACTTGGATTCACCCTGCAAAAGTCTGATAAGTTATATCATTCAAGAAAGGAAGCTTCCAAGTTCCCTAGGAAGCCAGTCAAGTACATTTAAGCTCAAGGAGTTTGAGCATCAAGTAATTACAGGAAGAACCATGTATTCAGCACTCTGTGGTGATTCTAATGAAGGAGGAACATGGAGGAGTATGGCAGGGGCGACCAATTCTGATAGTCCAGTGACCAGAAGAGACTTTGATTCCTTTATAAAAGCTGCCAAGGCCCTTATCTCACCCAAGGAGGTTGGTAAATATTATCCTGACTCTAAACCCATCATTATAGATTGAGGAGCTAGCCATCACATGATTAGTGATAGGAACCTGGTTAGTAATATCAAACGTGCCTCAGGGAATGTGGTTATAGCAAATGGTGATAAGGTTA
>CAJHQP010009116.1:0-23797 GCA_905132765.1 Moricandia arvensis
AGCTAATTGTTTAATATATTTATACCCTGCTAAAACAATAAACACATCATGTCAGGATTCTATACATATGGGAACAAGAGCAACAAAACTCTTACGGCAATGGTCAGAGGAGTAGCTACAACCAAGGATCACAACAGTAGAATCCTACAACAACAACATAACCCGTGGAGCCCCCTACTATCAGAACATCCCATACGATACCCAGGAGAGCAAGATTGAAGCCATGATTGACAATGTTCTGGACATAAGATGACAGTGGATTCCAATGGAAAGATTGATGTTGTCTATGCCAACTTCAACACTAGAATTGATGTTGTCTATGCCAACCTCAACACTAGATTTGAAGCTCTCAACACCCATGTAAAGAAGCTAGAGAATCAAGTGGTTCAGACCAGTGAAGCTGTGAGGAGACAAGAAGCCTTGATCTAGGAAAATATTGAGGCTGGAACCACCACATCAGTTCCATCATAGATGATGATTTTTGGCAAGTTGTGGAAGAAGTTAGGCACCAGGAAGAAGAAACTCGTGAGAATCCCATGCCTTGTTTGAATGACCATCGATCGACATCCACGATCAACGGTACCTGAAGAATATGTGGAATCGTGTGAAGAGATGAACATCGATCGACAGTGGGATGCTACCATCGATTGATAACAGCCCAAAACAAAAGGATGTCGGTTGCCAAGCACAGACATGAGTCTTTTATATTCTAATAGGCACTCGAAACCCACCCTACCCAAACCCAGACAGACATATAAAAATTCCCTACGGTAATTGAGGAAGCTATGGATATACATTCTAGAGGAAAGAAGAAGGTCCCTAAGCATCTTAGAAGGGATGATAATGAGTAAGAGAGGGATAGCTTTGCTAAGAGATTCCTTAGAATCCCTTTAGAAACCCCATTTGAGGAAGCTTATTACACTCACAGATTGTGAATGTTCTTTAGAGAAAACAAAGAGACTGATGAGGATATTGAAAGAATGTTTAATCATCTGAGGGAGAAGATAAAGAAGAGGGTTAAGTTGAAGAAGAGAAGCGACCCTGGGAAGTTTGTGGTTCCCTGCAACATCAAAGGACATAACTACCACATTCACTCTGCGACACCGGTTCTTCAGTAAGAATTATGACAAGAACCATGGCAGAGGTGCTAAGCTTGAAGGTATAGCCTTCTAGTGATTCATTCACTTTTGTCGATTGTCTTAAGGTGAATTCAGTGGTCATAGTCAAAGACCTACAAGTGCAAATCGTGGATGCCTAATTCTTGTAGACTTTCATTTCATGGACTTCCAAGTGGAGCAGCATTAATCCCTGCTACTTGGAAGAGCTTTCATGGCCACGGTAGGAGCAGTATGAGACACAAAGACAAACATGTTATATATATCCCTCATTGATCAAAATCACTACTATGAGCCTGTTCAAACTAGAACCAAGACTGCTCTCATTGATTTGGTTCATGAACCAGGACTTATGGCCACATGCTTCTACGATTTCGAGCAAGAGAATGACTCTAAGGATGGAGCATTGATCGATACCCAGCGTAAAACATCGATCGATGATGTTAACAAACAGTTCATCGATACCCACCCTTTGACATAGATCGAAGACAACCCTGACCTAAGGCATGGTACAACTAACCCAGATTACGATGAATCTTATCTAGAAGAAGAATCAATCGATTACCGTGCTCTTGCACTAGAGGAAGCTGTTTAGAGGATCCGACGAAGCCTGGATCGCGACATCGATCGGTGATGTCTCTATACCATCGCTTGATGCTAATCTGGCATAATAAAATTAAGATTATGATTATCTCTAAACAAATGAGTTCAGAATTATAAGGGATCCAAAGAGATATGCACGAGCAATGGAAGGGCGAATTCTCAACGTATCTAAGGAATATGTAGCAGACATACTCGCAATGGCCAATGGATCAGAAAACCTCTTCAAACAACAGCAACATAACAACAGTCCACATAACAAACAACAGCAACATAACAACAGTCCACATAACAAATATAACATCTATCGATACACCACTTCTGCCGTCGATCGACACTCACCTTATAGAGGACTACATCGGTTACAGATCAGAACCTGAAGTGTTATATCCATAGAATTTTGATTATGTGGAAGAAAGAGAGGAGTATGGCGTTTAAAGACAAATATGGCAATGCACGAGCTATAGATGGCAAAATCATCAACGTGTCAAAGAAAGACATCAGAGACATTCTTCGGAGAGCAGCCATCATTGGGCACACTCATTTTTGTTTGCTAGAGTATGCAGAGCCCAAGATATGTTTATGAATGACTATTACAAAAGGTTTGATGATATCTGATATGTCCTAATATTTACCTGTTTTAGACCATATTATAGGCCCTATTTGGAGTCTGTTATGTGTGTCTAGGATGTGTTTTAGAGTATTTCCAGGTCCAGGTATTTTGGAGCATTGTAGAGATTATAAGGCTTTCTCAAGCTCAAAGAGAGAGGAACCTCGTAGCTGGTTAACAGCAAAGTACGAGTCGAGACAAAGCATTACGTCGACCGATGATGTACACTTGCCATCGATTGACGGTCGACGCGCAGTAGCCCAATTCACAAAGTACTCGACTTGAAGCCCAAGTCACATAAATTACAAAATTGCCTATGTACGAGTTTTACCTAGTTTATATTGTTTTTGCCAGTGTTTTATGCAAAGGGGAGACCTTTACAAGCTTTGATACTTTTCATAACAAACAAAATAATTTAGGGTTTTTGGGGAGAAGATCAAGACTTCTACAAGCTTTGTATTGGAGCCCCACTTTCTAATCCTTATTCTTTATCTTATGCATTATTTCATGTTTATAATTATATTCTGCTTAGCTATGTTTGAGTACTCACCATGTTAAATTTACAGTTATTATGAATTTGATGGATTATCCAAACAATAGAATTGCTAGGGTGATTATTAGATCTATCATCAAAATTGTGCTTATTGCTTGTTTTCTAGAGTAGCTAACTAGAACATTTATCTTAGGATAATTTGCGCTGCGAGAGCAGGATTGTTACCTAAACAAATCATGTTGAGCTTAAATTACTAGGTACAATCGAGAGAATGGTCTAGTGATTCTAAGTAAACCAATCAAATCTGGTCGTTTCATCCTTGACTAAGAAAGCAATTGATCGATGTCATTTGCATACCATCGATTGATGTTCATTCCGAATTTGCACATGAAAGTTATAGACTCTGAGCTTAGCCATACGATAGATATAACTAAATATCTTTACTAATTGAATTCTTATTCTATGATTGAAAACCCATTAGCTTCTATCCATTATAATTCACAACTTGAAAACCCTATATCTAGCTAATTTCCTTATTTGTTTACAAACCAACTCTTTCATATTTACTTATTCTAAAGTCTTATTAATTGTGTAGCTTAACTAAGTCGATTATCAAATCTATTGTGTGCCCTCTCTCTCTGTGGATTCAATCACAAAGTAGTACACTTGAACCTCTTATTTGAGAGAGTAATCAGTAGCTCTAGGGTATTTTGAGGACGTATTAACTACTGCTCCATATCTTTCATGCATTGGGAAATTGCGATACTCGTTCCTATGCCCAGTTTGAGCAACGATGTTTTTTACTTGCGATGACTGACTACTTAACAAAATGGGTGGAGGCAAATACATTCGTTTAGATTACTGATAACGAGGTGTAGTACATAATATGCCGACATGGGCTGCTCTTTGAGACTGTAACAAACAACGGTTTTCAGTTCACTTTCAACAATTTTCGCAATTTCTTCAAGAGATGGGGGATTCACGTAAAGTACATCAAAACAGAGATCCCTCAGGGCAGCGGACATGCTGAGGACACTAACAAAATCATCATCAATGGAATATGGAAATGTCATGATGCATAAATGCTCTAGGAAAGGGAAACAAAAGGTGTCCTCACTGAGTCCATACCCCAGATTGTCTGGTGAGTGTAGTCCATTTGATAATCCGATGAAAGGCGATCGAGAAGCTTTTTCTAATATCTCTGGATTGTCTTTTTACTAGCTTCAGCTAGTTCGATTCGCAGCGGCCACTTATCTGGCCGATGGAGAGGGTCAGTCAGCTGTTGATAAATAAGATGCCGAGATAGATCAGTCATCGGGTAAAATAATAATCCAGCATCGTGACTAATGATGTTGTTGAACTCAAGTAATCTACCAATCAGACGCAGTGAAGATGGTTTGTTCATATGTGGAGCCAAAATCCGAGGAGAAGACGTTAAACCATCAAACTTCAAAGACCAGAATTGGAAGAATCACTTTCTCACTCGGTTGACTGTTAAGACCTTTAAAATCTTTCTCACTCGTCTGAACGTGGGAGACGACTTCTCAGTAGGTCTAAACCTAGGGAAGCGTCACGATTCTCGCTATTTAAGGGAAAACGATTTAATTTCTTCATGCAAACCGAAATCCAGGTTGAGATTAAACAATTAGTCATTAATAATTGGGATTTCAACGGTTCAATGTTAAACATGGTCGGATTTCTTATATACGCCGAGCTGAAAACCCAACTTTATTTGGAAGACAAGTGCCAAGTTTTTTACCCTTCGAACCCATTCTTATAAATTCATCAAGATTGGCAAACATACGATTTTGGCACAAGAATAATGGTTTCCTCTACTTAAACAATCTGGAAGGAAACACCATCTTTGACAAGATTCTTAGTCAATCTCATTATAATTGTCTTTTAGTTGATCAATAAAAAACTTTCAAATAACTCACCATATAGACGTCTTTCAAATAACTCACCATCAAATTCGTTGATATGCTCAAATTAGCATTTAAGGTACTTTCTCAATAAGAACTTCACTGTAGCACTTAAGAATCAAATCCACATGGGCTGAATATCAAACAATAGATTTATGGTTTCAGGCTAGTCTAAGCCAGAAAGTCTAAAACAATAAAAGAAAGCATTAAATAGATCGGTTGTAAGTTATGGAAGAAAGCGCTAAATCTAGAAAAATCAAAGAGGTGATTCAAAACTGCAATCAATATATGGCAACTGTGTGTTAGGTTTGATCCTAAAACAAAAATCACTCAATGTTAAAGTCAATCAACTCTCGCTGCGAAAAATATCTATGTTTAAGTCCTAGAATCTCAACTCTCGTTGCATATACAAATAATTTCGACAACCAATTAGATTAGATTTGATTTGGCCAACTAAATCCCTAGACCAACTCTCACTGCGAATAGGTATCTAGTTCAACAAGATTCAGTTCAGGTAATTGATTACACTATCATGTCTTACAACTATCCTAAAATTCAAGGTTATACCTTCGGAGTCTGATAAGAAGAAGTACCACAATTCCTTGTGGAGCTGCTTTTTCTCTGGAAAGGAATCTAGAACCGAGAGTTCTGGGTGTACTGGTAGTATGTCTCCCTGTAAAGCTGCTCCTTTGCTTATTACCAAATCCCCAACCCTGAAACACAGCTTCGTCGACAAATATCTCATCCTAGAAATCAGTCTCTTCGCATGTTTCAATAGTTTCTATCTCATTGGCAAAATGAGCTTGCTTCTTGAATATAGGAGGATGAGTCGCGAACCTTTTAATGTAGAACATACCAGGTCTGTTGTAGCCTCTGAGTGGCCTTTGATGTTCAATCACTGCATTCTCAGCCACAGCGATTGCATCAGGGATTTCAGCCACTGTGCATCAATAAATTGGCATTTTCTGTCATTTGCATGACCTTCTGGATCGCGACTGACACCATTAACATCCTATCAATTAGCAATTTGACATAAAGCAAGAAAATCCATAATTTAATAAGTTTTTTACCCATATATGTTCAAAGAACAGAAATTAATGAATGAATAAACTGCACATATATAATAGATAGAAAAACCGGAGTTCCAATTCTATTTCTGAAGGAGTCTTAACTTCTCTCCAAGAGCTCTCTAGAAATAAAGTATTCGTAGAATAAAAACAGAGCCTAAACAATGATTGGAAAATACTAATATAGGGGGAAAACACGATTAAGGGTCTTTTACAATTAGGGAAACTTCTTGGTCGAAGTGTCACTACAAAAATATTTACATTCTTAGCAGGGGAAATATGCTATCGTAGGAGTTTCATAACGAAATCGCTAATGCTATGTGATCAGAAGTCATCATAGGTAGCCCCGCTACGACAACATTTTTTACGCTACGTAATGTGCATATATGATGACAATAACTGAATGCTATTATTATTATTATAACTATAACACAACTTTTTGTCAAATTGAATATGATTTATATTTCGTATTATGATAGGTACTTGTACAATAACAATCTCATATTGTAATTATGTTTTTATTTATAGCATTGTAAAATGTTGTAAGATCTTGGGGGAAAATTATAATTAAAATTAAATTTATTGAAAATTAAATAAAAATAATTACCATTAGAAATAAAATAAATTATGGGGGAATTTTATTTCTACCATAAATTTGATACCACTTTGCAAATTTACCTTTAATGAATGACTATTTTCAAAAACACCTTAAATGTTTGATGAAAATAAATTTTATTAATTTTTCTGAATTTTTATAAAAAAATTTAAAAACTCAGCTTTACCCTTTTAACACTAAAGCTTAAACAATAATCACTAAAGTGTAAACTCAAATGTTAATATATTTTTAATAGTGTGTATTTTTACAAAGTAATACTTATCTTATGTTATTCTTGGTAATTTTTCATAAATTAACTATATAAACTAAAATTGGTTTACAAATAATTTCAGTTTACTAAACTAATCCAAAATTAAGAAATTTAAGTGAAACACAAAAAAAACTAAAAAAGAACTAAATTCATCTTCCTCTTGCCATCTCCGAACGACGTCTCATCTTCGTCTGACCGTCGAGTGTTCGCCGTTTCTCTGCCATCTCCGAACTCTACCTCTTCAAAATTCTAAAACAAGAATTCTGAAAAATTCTGAAAAAGAACCTTTAAGATGAACACACAGAAGGTTTGGTCAGAATCTTACCTCAACATGCTCAGCAAGAAGATGAAATGCTAGAGCATAGGCCATCTCTGGGCAAAACCGGCAAGACAAAACATAAAACATAACTAATGAGGTTCTAAAAACACTAAACAGAATCTAAACAGCATAGGAAGAAAAGATCCAAGAAGTAACATTGAATCTCAATTAGATAGTAAAATGCATCAAGGAGCAGAAAGATAGATGCTTAAGCTACAAAAACACTACGATTTGATCATCATATAAATCAAAACTCTGTCTTCTAACTGCAACGAGCCTGATGCTACCAAGCCAAAGCTCACACAAGTCATGTTACATACCTGCTGCGTTTGTTCTCAATCTGGCCGAGTGAGAGTGACAACACATGCTCATGTGAGTTCCTCCTCAAACCCAAAGCATATTCATGCGTGTTAGTCAAGGTTAAAACTCCGAGAGCACAGAGAATCTTCAGAAGGACTTATGCAAGCGTCTTGTCACAATTCCTAATATGAGTTTTTTTTTTTCTTCAACAAAAAGAACAGAGTGTTTGCTATAAAAGGCTACAAGAAAAGGTATAATCTTTTATGTTATATATTACCTTTGCTCCCGCTGACATATCAGTTAAGTCAAATTACAGAGGAAGGTGTCAAGGGGTGTTTTCTCATGATTGCTAAGAACCTACACAAGAGCAGTTCATATCATCAGTGAACATTCAGAGCTTTTCAATACTCTTTCTTTCGCAACACTGAGAAACAGTTTAAATTTGTTAAAGATTACAACTACAGTTGTTCAGATGGTAAGACTAACTAAATGGCCTTCTGGAAATTCAAAATAACAGCAAGATATAGCAATAAGCAATCAGCACCAGCACTGGTTACAGAGAATGGAAGCTTCTGTGATTTTGGAGATATGTTTCCCCCAGCAATACTAATAACCGCAAGAAAACCATCAATCTTTCGTACAAAAAAGGCAACAGAAGTCAACATCTACATGAGTCATCAAAGTATCATAGTCTAAGTAAGAAGAGAACCTGATTTTTTGTCCCGCATGACAATCTTCCTGTCAATAGTGACTCTTTGAAAAAAACTAACCAATGAACTCTGACTGAACATTCTACATGGTGATAAAGGACCTGATTCAAAGGGGAGAGTACTCTTTTTCTGACTAATGCTCCACCAAGATCTACTCATGTAACTGCAACAGTGGATAATAGAGAACGATCAGCAGTGATACTCGTTTGTTTGTTGTCAAGTGAGCTAGTTTCGCTTGATGCAAAACCCACTTGCTCTAACCTTATCCGCAGCATAACTAGTCGATCCATGATCATCTGTGAACTCCAGAGGCTCCAATGATGTTTTCCTATCAAATTCTGCAATGGAGGAGCAGATGCCTCCTTCACTTCCTGTGTTAAGGCCATATGAATCATGAGAAGTGGCATATAGAGGTTGGCTCTGAGAAAGGCTGCAACTTGGCGCAGATAAAGAAGCTTCATTGGAGTAAGTAAAATCACTTCGTTTTCATGTCCCTGCATATATTTACTTTAATAAGACAAAAGGCAATAAAAGAAAATCACCAAAAACTCTAATCATCAAGAATATTAAAATAATGAAGGGATTCGGATTCTAAATCGCCGGGCATGCCGGAGTCAAGGTTCCGGTCTCTGTGGAGACAAAACGGCTTTGAGAAAGACCTACACAGAACTGAGCGAGAAATTCGTTGTCACTTTCCAACACCAATGTATTGTCTTCATCGACCACTGGTAGAAACTGTACAAGCGATGGACGTGACTCCATTTTCTTCATAGCTACAACCGCCACTGTTTCTGGTCCAATTGTTCTCGGCTTCCTGTTTATAGATTCAAACAAATCTTTAACATACACCAATACTTATAGGATCTAAAGCAGAGTTTTCTCTAATCTGTTGCACATATCTCCACTCTGAGTTTGAAGATAACTCTCCACTTTCCTTAAGAGTCCTGTGAAGATCTCCATCAATGAATGTACCCATCAAGCGATGATCACGATCAACCACAATCAAACACCCACATCCTCTTCTAGTTAACTCCACCAACTGATCCATTATCAAGTCTCCTTCTTTAAAAACAGGAAGCTTATCTCTCTTCTTCATAACATCCTCGACCTCTAAGAAACAGCCCAACAATAGATTCACTCCCAAACCTAATGATTCTTAACACTTAATCTCAAAGTCATACCTTGAAGAATAAGCTCTTCCTGATCCTACCATTGGGATGATTCGCTGCATACTCCTCCTTGGTTAGCGCAGGGGATGAGACGAACAAACTCCTCGGTGGCGCCGGATTTTCTGAAGAGAATGAGAATGTCGCTGGAAGCACTAGGGTTTCGACAGCTTCGCCGGGACCTGTACTGGTCTCCAACCCTTGGAATCTGCACAACCTGTGCTTGTTGGATGTATTTCTCAGCCCCAGCTGCGATTCATATGGTTAAGTGACGTGACTGGTTGCGGTGGCTAGGGTTAGTAGTTGACTCACTATGAAGACGGCGTGTTGGGCCGTGGGACCCTCTTTGGATGACCTCATTGACGACAACTGCGACGGATCTGCTGTTGGAAATGGACACTCCGGCGATGACAAGTCCCGACTTTCGGATCTGAGGTTTCATCTGTGTTCACCGGAGGAGGTCTTCTTTCCCTCAACCTTTATCTCTCTGCTAAGACCTTATGTTTGTAGATTTTTATTAAATTTTTCAGTAACCTAGCACTGTAGTCTGGGGAAAATAATTGAAAAGAACTGTGAAAAATAGTGTGTCTAATTTTTTTCTAAGTGTTTGCTCGAAACGATATTTTAGTTCTCTCTTAATGAAAAATATTGCTCCAAAACTCAATTTTTGTTTCTGCTTAGTGAAATTTTACCATATCGTTTATCTAATGTTATTATATAGTACGAAATTACAAACTAATCTACAATAAAAGTTCAGTAAAACGTGTTATGACAATGTGTTATCAATGTGGACTTTTGTATTATGTAATTCTTGAATCTTGTGTTGGCTTGCTCAAACAACATGGATGTTGACTAACACCATTATGAGTTCGATCGACACTAACTTCAGAATAAGATTTCGACTTTGAAATTTTAGCTTCACTTCTCTTGATGGTCAAAATTGTTTCATAATCTCCATAATGCTCCAAAACGTACTTTTACCCATGCAAAACCTGTGGAAGAGGGTTGAAAACATGGGATCCCATCTTTATTTAGAACACCACCACCACCTCTACAATGTTGCAAGCCACATCAAATAATACTAATCTTAATAATTTCTTTGTAACATCTCGATTTCTGGTATATGTGGAAATGTTTAATATAATTAATTTGGATAACTATGTCACCAAGTGCATTTACCGTTTTGGTTAAACATCCGAAAAGAACTCCAAAGTTAAGCGTACTTGAGGTGAAGTAGTGGAAGGATGGGTGACCTATCAGGAAGTGATTCGCGATATTGTGTGAGTGAGGAAAAAGCACAAGGAAATGTCATGTGATGATTGCAGGGTCAGTAAACAAGACTTTTGGTTCTATGAAAATTTAATGCACCGCTTGTCGCATAGAATGGGGCCAACAGGCTGATTTAACAGGCGTGGGAGGCCCATTATCAGTGGGAGGTCGGGGCGTTATCCTATTTCCAAGTATTTGGCCTGTTCTTAGCAACTTGACCATCCAACTCACAGCTCACCATATACGATCTTACAAACCCCTCTACTGACCTCATTTAATAAATTAATGTGCAAACTAATCGTGGGAGTATCGATCAAGGACATATGAACTCTTATCCAATCAGGTTTCTGAACACATAAGCAGTCTTGTCTTATTCCCTTCCTCTCTCTTTCCTCACTTCTCTCAATCAATTTTTTTTTTAATTTTTCATGCTCTGCAAAGTCTAGGCGAATAATGGGTTCATAAAAAATTAGGTTGCCCCTTGCTTCCAACTTTGTGCGATCATTCCATTATAGTAAATAATGGGTCATATGAAATGTTCCTACCCCTTTATACTCAGGAAATCATCTCAATGTTTTTTTTTCTATGCTGAAGGCAAGAGAGAGAAAAACCAGACTCACACAGACTTTTCCTTCAAGACATGTATTAGGAATTTGATACAGTGCATACTAAGCCCCAAGACAAGCAATTGAGTATATTATGTTGGAGGTCAGCTTTGGTTCGTTCAGACATTTTCAGCAAGCATGGATGTTACAGGCAGGTCGATCCCCTTTGAAATTTTCCATGTAATACAACATTCAATTAATAACTCAAATAATGGGCTAGAGAGTGGTTAGCTCAAAGAAAAAGTTCACATTCTCGACTGACTTTATTTTGACTCGATTAACTTACACATTAGCACTCAAAGCAAAACACAATGTCAGTAACAATGATATACCATGTTTTTACCACTTTTATACCATGATATAAGTCCTTTTAGAGTCTATTATATGTGTTTGGAGTCTCTTTAGAGTCTTTTCATGTTTCAGGACATTTTGGGAACTTTAGAGATTTTAGAGCTATTGAGGTGCACAACTACACACACGCATCAGAGGTTTAGCTATGTATGGAGACCTTCCCACAGTTCGATTGATCTGATAGTTGTACACAAGATATAGCATTGAGTTAGATTTCCAGTGCCACCGATTTGGGGTCAATCAGGATCTTGGATCAAACGTTATGCCTGTTTTACGAGAATGGTCTGTCTGACTCGTGAGAGGAAGTTGTTGAGAATTCAAGAGATCAAAGGAGTGTCGATCGACACCTCTACGTTGGTGTCGCTCGAAACCATCACAGGAAGACATACTGACTTAATTCAAGACCGACTTAATCCTAGAAGCTCCTACATATTACAAGATTGCCCCTGGCCGACCTTTAGCCCTATTTATATGTTTTCAAGCCATTGTTAATGGCTACGCTTTATTTTATTCTTAGTTTTAGGTTAGGAGAGTAGATAGAACTCTGAAATCTTGAAACTCCTTTGTTTTTTCTATTGATTTTTATCATATTTATTTGTTCTCTGATTTTTGTTTCATGTATCATCTATGAATAATCACCCTATTGGATCTAGGCATTTTCTAGGGTACTTCTTCAATATAGAATTTCTAGGGTACTTTAGTATATCCTTCACAGGGTTGTTCTTATTTCTTTTTTCTAGTGTAATTAACTAGAAACCTGATCATAACGATAGTTAGGCGCATGCGAGATCTATTCAATTATTTGAAGTGAATCATGTTGAACTAGATTGTTAGGGCGTATGTGAGAGTTGGTTAGTTAACCTAGTGAACATATCAAATTGAGTTTTAACGCTTGCCTGGAAGGAGTATCGATCGATACTAAGTATTATCGGTCGACACTCACTCATAAGTTCACATGTGAGAGCGGGAATCACATGATTCCATGCATCTGATAAGTAAACGCATGCGAGAGCTGGTTTAGTTGCTTATATGAATTTGAGTTTTAGGATAAAACCCTTAGAATCTATAGATTATACTTCTTATAACCAGAACAAAAGCCTAAGTCTAGCACCCTTCTTCCATCGTTTACAACTACTTATTTACTTTCCTGTTATTTACTGTTTGACATTATCTACTACCTAGCATAATTTGATAGCCATAAGTCTACTGTGTGAAATATCGAGTCTTTGTGGATACGATCCCTAAGTACTACAATCACTCTCCTATTTAAGAGAGTTACTCTATGATAATTTAATCACATCAAATTTGGCGACGATGCCGGAGACTGATCACTTTTAGACAAGGTGTAGGATTTCGTGGTTTTTTTAAGTTGACTTACTTTTTATTTTATTTTTTGTGTTTCAAGAACACCCATTGGAGTATCAGAAGCAACAAGTAGAAAGAGCTCTCAATAAAAGAGTTACTGGATCTGGAACTCACAAATTGCAAGGTCAAGAGACAAGAGACAAGTGTTGATCTACACCCTTGCATCGTCGAACGACACTACTCGGACACAAGGGTCGAACGACAATCATAATGCATCAATTGACACTGTGTGTTGCAAGACAGAGATGAATGTGCCACTTGTGTTGATGTATGATAAGCATGGAGACATGTGTGATCCAAATGGTCACATGTGTAATAAAGCATGTCAGAAGTTATGTTGGGGTCAAAAACGGTAATCTTGAAATCGACGTCCAAGATTGCTAAAGACTATCCCTCGAAGGAAAACTCATTCCGAACAATCATACAGAATAAGTTTTTGGACAACAAAGAACCGTACATATTGTAAAGTCGCCCATGGGAGACTATACACAAAAACATTGTCAGCATTTTCTAGTCGCCCATGGGCGACTAGACACAGAACACCATGACTAGACCATACCATCTGCAGCATCCTCTCCGCCTTATCTTTGCAAAGGCGTCTCTTGTTTCATCTCAATTAGAGTTCCGTTAAAACTATACGATAAAAATGATAAAATTGTTTTTCTAGCCAAAAATTCAAGATAATCGTGTAAAACGGCAAACGGTTAACTTAAACACCAAAATTGTCTTAATTACATGAGTGATTTGTTACTTTTTAGGAATCAAACATCGTATAAACGTATGAAAGACGATTTTTCCCAAAGAAAATCATAAAAATTGGCAAAAATTGTAAAAACGGCCCGAAAGGGGTCTAAAACGGCAGATAAAGGCCCACTTACGATTATAGACGAAAATGAACCCGATTGCAATGACGGTCACCAAGTTTCCGCAAAGGATAATGGATAGAAGATCAATTTCAGGTCTCAGGATAATTATGGAAAATCAAGAAGATGAGGAAGATTTCCGCAAAGATAAACTCGAATCGGTGGTAGAAAAGGAGAGACGACCGACCTTGTGGACCTATATAAAGAAGAGTAAGAGAAAGAGCAAGGGAATCCAAAAATTAGGTTTTGAGGGAAGTTATTGTTAGATTTAGGAGAACTTAGGATCTAGGCGGCTAGACTAGCAAGTTTTGATACTTAGAATGTTTACTGTTCTGTTTCTTCTGTTCTCTATTGTTGAAGAATTTTGTTTTCGGTGAATCGGTAACTTTGCTTCGTCTTAATCAATAAATGCATCTGTCCAATCTCTTTTGATATCTTGTTATTGTCTCTTTTTCGTATTCGTGTGTTTACATAGGGAATCCGGGACCTTAAGGAAAGTTAGGATTTCTTGACTTTCTTTGTTCATTAAAATCGACAATGCGAATTTCGATTCCCACAAGTTAGATGTGCAGGGGCTGTAATCAGTGATGCGATTGGCTGCTGCTGAGATGAATTACTTTGACCTAGATCATAGCTGGTATGATTGGGCGGAATCAGCACCTTTTTCAAGATCTTCCTCACAAACACCCCAGGAATCACATCGAAGAACTTGAGGATCTAGTCTTGAGCATCGATGGGCATGAAGTCTTAGAAGGATACATACTATGCAAGATTTTCCCTCACTCTCTCTCTCTCTCTCTCTCTCTCTCTCTCTCTCTCTCTCTCTGGGGATGTGTCTAGCTGGCTCAAGCAACTGCAGCAATGATCCTCTCACTACCTCAAATGACGTCAAAAGTCTTCCTCAACAATTTTCTCAAAGACGCTGCAGCACCTCATGGAGAGAAAGTTGGAATCTATACTAGTAAAAATTCTAACTGCTCTAGAGAAGCATGTATGCGTTATTTCTGGCAGATGTCTGCTCATTTCATTCTACATTAGCTCGTGCTGCGTCCTCCTTAGAAATTGACCATAGTATGGTCAGGAAGTGGCATTCTCACCATTCAACAGAATTTCTGAGGGCTAGGCTCTGCAAAGGCCTAAGGATATACAAATTCCTATACACTCAGTTTTAACCTATTACCCTCATCGTTTTTCTTTTTTTTTTTTTTTTTTTTTTTTTTTTTTTTTTTTTTTTTTATTATTTTTCTTTTTTTTTACTTTTTTTTTCTTTTTTTTCTCGTATTCCTTTTCTTTTTTTTTTTTTTCTTCTTATTTGTCAACCTCTTGTTGGTTTGTGTCTTTGTTCTTTGATCACCACTTAGTTATATGTCTCTTATTATTTAACCAGATGTTATCTTTTACATGCAGACTCGATCCGTGAAGAGACATCATGAATCATCTTGATTCTTGCCTCTGGGTGTTCGCTTGTGCCCTGAGACCAGCGGACCATCCTGTGACCTGAATGCTACAGTCTGGACCACCCTTCTTTGCTCGTGCCTCTCTTGTCTCATTATTTAACTACTTAGGTGAGCAGCCTCTTGCTCTGACACACAGGTGTTGAAGCTGATTATCCTGTGACGTGTCTTTTGTTTAGGCCTTCAATGACTTTGTTTCTTCAGTTGCTCGAATCTTGAGAGACCATGGTATCAAGATCATACTTGCATGTCTGATGAGTCTAGACCCAATAGCTTTAACTCTATACTAACAAGATCATCATCGTTTGATCATATCCAGTTCACGCGGAATCCAATTGTTCTTTCGAGTATACCCGGGACATGATGCTTTCTCTTCTTCGCTCCAAGGTAAACATAAATATGAGAAGTGCAGACACCGCATATGCCATTTCACGCTCATCATGTGTTTTGTAGTCGGATCATCCAAGCGACTATTCTAGTCCATCCTAGTCTACCGCTTGGGAAAAAAGTAGACCCATCTCGGCTCAAATTCTGCGCTCCCAACTCGGCGTTCCCTCGTGATCGGACCGGTGAGGCCAACGATATCACTTCGCCATCGTTTCTCTATCGTCCTAAGCGCCGCATGGCTATCATCCGGTCACCGTCGGAACACCCGTGGGAAAGAAAATAAAACGAGGCCTCTCGCTCGCCCACATATGGGCGAGATGGCCCACCGTCTCCTCGATGTTCTGTATCCGACGCTGGCCCGCTACACGGCAACCGAGACCAACACGAAGTTCGCTTTCACGCTCGCGCTGCTCCTCTGGCGGGCCCCTCTGGATGTGGCTGGCTCTGACCAAGATCAGAAAGCTTTGTATTTCCTCAGATGCTCCCGTGGGGAACGAGAAATATTCACAGTCTCGTCACCCCGTTCTCTAGATCACGTAGACAAAAGAAATGTCTATCACCATGAGAGCACACCCGCTTACCTAGTCCTCGTCGCATGCGGTTCGACACGGACTTCTCGTCGCCGCTGATCTCATTTTCCCTTCCCGCTCGCGCTGCGCGCGAGATTGTGCGGGGCGATCGCGAAACAAAGCGGACCCGCTCGGCTCGCTTCTGCGTTACATTTTTGCCTTGCGCTAGGATTTCATGCTCTCCGACTTCTCATTCTTCTCGTTCTCGAGTATCGGTAATGCAACTTGCGCCTCGTCTTGCTTTTAGACTCTTTTTGTTGACCGGTATTCGTATCTATCCTCCCCTTATATGTTAATCCTACTCTTTGCAATAAAAAACCTAGCAAGGAAGTTTTCTCGTAAGAAAATTGAACTTATCGTATCTAGAACACGAAGAACGGTTACCTTCAAACCAGTGTTTATTTCAACTCTACGAATGGTTTTTTTATTTTGCGACCCAACAGTGACGGAAACCAGACTATTAAAAGTTATTTCGTCCAAGGGAATCGCGTAACACGTTTAAGTCATAAAACGGCAAAAATGGTCTAACTACACGGTACCCATTCCAGTTGCTTAGGTACATAATGGAGGCCGTACATGTAGTTCTTACTCATTTCGCTGGTACAGATAAATGCGAAACACTGTATTTTACAGACAGAGTAAGATAGTAGTTTCCGCGAAGATTAGACCTCGGTTCGGTATGCAGAAATAGGATAAAGGAAGATTCGACTTGGCGGGGCCTATTGAGCTATGAGACGACAGGGCCTGAGGGGCGGGCAGACACACAAAATACTCACTGTGGAGAACTTTGTTCATTGTTAGTCAGCTATATTAGGTGTTTTCGGTTCTTGTTGTCTCGTGCTATTGAAGTCACTTTAGGTCTTTAAGTCTTAGGTCATTAAAATCTATTGCACGTCGCCCAAAGCTTTGCGGCCAAGGTCTCGTTTTACCTGTTGTAACGTATTACAATGCGCGATTCCAGGATTAAGTGATTTTCTTTGCCCTATGTTCTTGGCGTATTTCAATTTACTTTTACTTGCCTGTTTGCGATTTGACATCAGCTTGTTGTTTGGTCTTAGAAAACTGACTGACCTCAGGGAAAAGTAGTGGTTTATTTGCTCTTCCTCGATGATTTTCGGAACAGTGACACATGTGACTTTGTTCATTCCCTTTACTATATCGTGGAAGTTGAACTTCTTTGGCATGCCTACCAATAAGAGGAGTTTGCATCTGGCTTCGAGACACTAAACGGGTATCATATTTGTTATTCATTTACCTACAGCAACTCCTTTAAAGGCACTTAAGTGAACAGTGATGCGAGTGGTCCCCTTCGGTTCAGTCGTCATGTTTGATGGCTCCTTGGGTCACTTCGACACCTTGGGTATCACAACACGCAGGCAAGATACGCTAAGTTGGGGAAAGAGCAGAGAAGGGAAGACAAGCAGTAGACAAAGGAGAATGGTGTCTTTCTTGAAATTTCCTCAGCTATGCTCTCATGGGTCTTCGGAGGTACATGGAGGTGTGTCCGAAGAGACGAGCTTGCCAGGATCTTGAGCTTGTTACCCGATTTGAAGAGAAGGGACAGTTTCTTGCAAATCTTTCACCTATGATGGCGTAGAAGCAGCAGGACTTGAAGTTAAGTTCGGCGACCATCCTGGGCTTGACCACACCTGTACCTTCGTCCGAGGAATATCACTGCCGCTGCGGTAGTGACTCCTGTACAACCAAGGCCAATGAAGGGCGAGGCTTAACCCATTGTTTTTGTAATTTTTATTTTTTTATTTCACGTATACTAATTTTTGCTAATTCGTTGGTAGTATTTTTCATAGGGTTAAAAAGCATGGATTCACTCCGGGCACTATGACGAAAGGTTGTTAGGCCAGCCCCTCCCCGATGACATTCTATCAGTATCACTGTTTCAGATCGATAAAGAAAAGAAAGTGGAATTAATTATACCAGGATGCGTCCCGACACCAGTGATCAGAATCAGTCGCACCCATCTTCACACGTGCTTTTTAGCGACACCTAAACAATGTTGCATCGCACGTCATCACAGGGACGACAGTAATTAATAGTCGGATTTTCCTTGATTGTAATTTATATTCCTATTGATTTCCCTTGCCTCTCGGACTGAGTATTAAATGTGGGACAGGTTTTTTAGTCTGGGAGAGGTGTAGTTACTGATGTTTGTTTTACTGGAGTGTTAGTTTGATGTTTTATTGAGTTTTGTAAGTCGAGAAGGGAGAATGGAACTTTTCAGTTTTTTATCTTACCAAGAGTGGTCACCCATCACCTGCCACTAACATTCACGTGCCTTCACTTTTGCATGATTAATCGTTAAGGTATACCTCAAAGTGACCCTTCTCAACTTATCGTTTGTCTATTTGCGGACTTGGCGTTATTCTACACCCTGGACCGGTTCTCATTCAACGATCTCCTCCCTTTGAGGTTAATTTTGTGTTCATTCTTTTTTTAGTTTCCTTTCTCTCTCTCTCTTCCTCCCTTTCTCTCTTTATCTCTATCTTCTCTCTCCTCTCTTTCCCCTTCTTCCTCTCTCCTCTCTTGCTATTCTGGATATCTCTATCTTCTCTGCCTACGAATTTAGGTGTATTCTAGAAAGATCTATTAAGCATCATTCTCTGTGATGCCAGGGCTGGAACCGCTTTTTCTTGATCCCTTCTCTCTCTCGAATCCCTCCTCGTATCCTGCTTGGTCTCATGCTACTACTCTCTTCAAGTCGCAGGTGGTATGAACTCTCTATGATTCCCATTACTCCTCCCTTTCCTCTCTCGTATACTTTGCAGATATCGAAATTACAACGATTACCATTGAAAAAAAAAAAGAAACGAACGCTTCGAGAGGAGGATGGTTATATGGAGCAGTAGAGCTGATGTGTTGTCCAATACTTGTGGAGCAGCACGCTGTCTTGATCGATATCACGGTAAGTCTGCACCTGTATTGAAAATGAGGTTAGTAGTCTGTTTGGAATGAATAAATCTTAAAGAGAAGAGCAGCTAGTTTGAGATCCGTTACAATCTAGACTCAAACAGTAACTGACATCAAGATTTGACGCTTTATTTACCACTTGTACCTAACCTGAACTTTCGAGGTACATGAGTGAGGTGGGGACGCGACATGTGGCATGTGCTAAGTCTCATCAGAATAGTCAAAGCAGCAATTACTCGAGTTTTAATGCAAAGACTTGATTTGTTTGATTTAACAAAGAAGAGTGTCCAGGGGTGACACAAGGGTTATTGCACGACCATGCCACTATTCAGCGCAGCAAGAGTTAGCTTCCAATCCTTGATTACCCTTCTACGTCTATTCTGGCACGAGTCAGACCTTCTGGGTATGTGTCCTATTGACCTCTTTCTCCATTCCCTAGCAGAATTATGTTTATGTTTCCATGTTTTAGTATTTTGTTTTGATCATGTGTCATTGTCTATGTAGTATTTTCCTCCGTCTGGTTGTCCTCTGAACTGAATATATACAAGTTGTTCTCGCATTTTTGTGTGCTTCCTTTCCTAGATTGTTTAACTCAATTCCACCATTTAGAGATTTGGACCCGTATGACTTTGGTGGTTCTTAAGGAGTCTCCTAGGTAATTCTCAATCTCCGCTCTAACTATCTTCTTTTATCTTATGCTTAACCTCAGCATTTACTGATTCTCGCGAATCGCATTCTCCTTAAGTGTACCAAACTCGCAATCACGTTGTACTCACTTCTTCAAGGATCTTAGTTATCACCACTGAGCTTCTGCTTCCCTCATTCTAAAATCAGTGTTTCTGTCTCACGATATTTGATTATTTTGTTATGTTTGTGGTGATGGATTGCAACAAAAGTGTGTGCGTCTCCGCTTCGATTTGAAAGCATGAGTCATAGTCATGTTGCTGTGAATTCGAAGGGGATAAGCCATACGTTGGTTTGATTAACTTTCATTCGTTCGAAATAGAGAGCTCAAAAGATAATACATTGCGATTAGTGTTAATCAGTCGAAACCGAATTCCGGTGTACTCGAGAGAGAATCCTAATATTCTTGAGAAAAAAGTGCATACCTCATCTTCCATTATTATGTCTGCCCTTTAGCGTCACCTAAACGGCTCTTTCTCCCGAGCTCCTAGATATGTGTAAGCTATTCTGTCTCCCTTAGTACTGTTATAGTATTGCTTCGAAATCAGACATCCAGGCTTAGCATATAGGAAGATAAAGTAAAGGCTTATCTGGAAAAAATCTGTTTGTCGACCAATTATGCCTCGTTCTATACTGATCAATTTGATCTTGTATTAGAGTCTATCTCTAGTTTTACCATCGTTTCATGGGTTTTTGAATATTGAGGCAAGTGTGGCCCTTTGAATCTTTTGTTTTTTTTATACAGCCAAATTGTATTTGTACTGTCTCTTCTAATTAACTCATACTGTAGTGTGTTTTACTGTTTGAACCAATATCTCTATGCCTTATTCTATAACTCACAAATTAAAGTATCCTATGATGATAATAAACGTGATGCAGTTCATTGCTCACGAGTCTCATATCTGCTCGCCATGTTTTAAGATTAGTGTTGTATTGTGTCGGTTTCCATTGGTTGCTATTTGCTGCAAGTCGTCCCTAAGTACTTGTGTATTTGTTGGCGAATTTCTCGATTCTGGGCTGTAAATCAATTATCTTTCCCATAATCCCAAGAATTAATGACAGCGTCCGTTGCTTATCCATATTCTCATCATCTCATTCTGAGCTACTTCCTCATATTGATTCCTCCTGAATTTATAATGGTACTCGCTGACCTTCCCATAGGTCTTTCCTCTATTATCATTGTTTTTTTATACTACTGCATCGCGTAAATCCTAATTGAGCTACTAAGAGTTCGTTGATACATATGCAAATTCGATTATTACTCTTCTTTTCTTGGTTAATCGCATCATAATTACACTCCAATTCGTCACAACTATCTATGAGGAGGGGTTATGCTACCCTTGTTAATGTATCTGGAATCGATTAAGCCGCGACTCCGATTCTGCGGATTCTTAAGCTGCTTGATCTCTTCGCTTGCTGCTCCACGCAGTGCTATTTTGACTGTTCTCTTTCTCTCTCCGCGTGCATAGGCCCTTCGTCCTTGATGCTCTGATTGGCTCCCCAGGTCTTGAGAAATAGAATTAAGTCACATCCGTCCACCACACATCTTACTATTCCTCTCCTTGCTTGGCTTGACCATAGAGCTCGTCTCGATAACAGAATGAGTCTTCCAGACTTGACCTTGGTATGACTAGCATGCGTTCTTCCCATTTGTGGTCCTCCTCTTGATGTGTCTCCTCAGATCATTGGATCGCAGTCTCGCTGGATTGTCATTAACCATGCAAGCATTACACTTTCTCTGCTGTGGTGTGTTCCTTTCCGATGTAGTGACACTATGGATCCTTGCCGCCATTATGTCCCCTAAGATTTAATATATGCGTATGCATGGCCTTCTCACTACGATCTCATAGCTTTCAATATTTCTGGTGCTACTAGCCTATGAGTAAAACCAAAAGTTACTAATTCCTCTGTGTCGATCCAAGATCTTTATTTTAGATTGCAGAAGCTTCCTCCAAATCCTATAAGATTCCCATAGCCATGTTATGCTATAGGTTATACTGAGAGAGGCAACGTATTTAAATAGACAGAGGCTTGCGGGCATTGGAGAGGGATTCCTCTCATACTTCTTAGCTGTAGCTTAGTTGATGGCAGGAGGTGCCACTTAGGAAGCATAGCATAGGTTATGCTTCTCTTCTCGGCGTCTCCACCTTCGCGAGCACCAGATTATAATTCTCCTACATTCCGTGAAGTTCTAGCATGCTTCAGAGTATTTTGTTTGTAGGGACATTTGCGCTTGATGGTCATGTTATCACTTGTCTCACATCTCATAGAATGACCAACAGTTCTTTGCGTGTTGTCGTTATATAAACGCTCTTCGACAGCATAATACACTTGTAAATTCATTTCACTTTAGTTCACCAATTTTGTGTTTCCGCACTCCTTGATTACTTTTCCGGCTACCGTAACCTGATTTTTAGACCGGATATGAATGTGACCTGTCCTATTCTTGGTATATATGCTTGCCAGCAGAATCGTCAGTATCTCTATGTAGAGTTGTGTATCTGTCTCTAAATCCCTCCGTTCTATTGTTGAGGATATGAGTCAATAGTTTTCTCATGTCAATTGGGTATGTTTTAATAGCAGTCTGCAATTTGTTGTATCCCAATTCTTGCTTTGTACCCTAATTGTACGCTAAGTCCTTATATTGCTAGTTCTTACTCATATTTGGATGCAGAACGGATGAGCCCGAGGAGTTGGGCGAGCTTGTGTCAACTCTGCGTGTAAATATTACGGAATTCGATGGAGATCTTCCCACAGGCTTTACCGTCAAAAATCCATTGTCTGCCGAATGCATAAGCTTGGACCTGTGGTCTAATGTCCTATACTAAATGTAAAACTTGTGTGCAGTCGATTAAAATTGCGGTCTGGCCTACATTGATGTAGGCTGTTGCTCTGTACTGCGATGAAGAAATGAGTTCGCAAGGGCGAAATCTTCTGCTAGATGATCTTTATGCTATGTCACCCCCCTTTAGCCAAACAGTGTTAGCTCCCTGAAGATACGAACTGTACATCACTAAATCTCCATTATTTGTCATTCCGAGTAGAGGTCCAAAATTAAACCTCTCGGGATGAATCAAACGACATAGCCATGCCTCCTTCCTCTTTGGTATTGCACGATGTATTTGTCAAACTTTTTCGTTCCCCTCACAGTTGAATAACTCTCTTTTTGGATTTGAACTTCCACAATCGTGTCGAATTTCTTAGGCACTTTGTCTAAGGTTTTTATGAAAGTTTTTCACAATCAGTTCCAGCTATATGGCAAACTATGGCAAAGTTGACATCGACTATGATGTTGGGTGTCATTAGTTTCAGTCAATAAGAAATGGATTTCTTAAACTCGTGTTATCTCGCTCGCTTTAAAAGCCATGTCTAATCTCCGAATCCAAGATCAGCTTCTGCAAATGCATCCAGTTGTGCTTTAAGAAATCAAAAGAGTTTATATTGTAGATACCGCACTGATGTCTTTATAATCCATTCTCCAGATATTGTCCCCTATCCCTCAACCACTATCCCATTTTTGATTTTACTGTGTATTGCCTGAGTTTTTGCTTTAAATTTTGCTCACCACTTAGGAATAAACCTAACCATGTAATCTTCGTTACCAAAGGTAGTCAAGACCAGATTTGCTCAAAGGGGTTATACCACTGTTCCCGAGATGTCTTTAGATCCATATGTCTCTTAGTCACTTTTCATTGTACTTCTTCACCATATCTACGGGGCTCCCGCCTTCACAGCGTGAAGAAGAGGGCTATCACAGCAAATGAGAGAGGTGAGATACTTCGGAGGAGCATCGCGGCGGGAGGTGCTCAGTTAACTGCACATCCCCTTTATCTGCTTTCCTTGATTTCTCCAGCAGTCTATTAAGAAGCTACTTGCCCTTGGCACGACTGCCGCCGCTGTCTGTGTGCCTAGAATTATAAGGATCAAGCGAGACAAAACTGTATCTCTTCTGTTGTCCTCTTTTACTGAGCCTCTTTAGTTGAAAACTGTGTCCCTCGTTGGCGGGGGTCGAGTTTCTCTGTGGCCCGTTAGCGAATTCTTATACGAATCTTATGGGATCCACGTTTGTTAATTTCTGAAAGAAGTGATGATTGTTCCGTTCATTGCATAGCCATACCTCTATATATCAAATCTCTGATCTCCCCAACCCTTCTTTT
>CAJHQP010009117.1:0-23786 GCA_905132765.1 Moricandia arvensis
AAGAAGAACAGCTGAAGAACAAGATGAACTTTGCCAAAAATAGAAAAGAAAACTCAGAGATTTGCCGAAGTTAAGTAAAAGAATGAAGAAGAATAGGTCTCAAGAAAACAAGAGAATTGATGAGAGACAATAGTATAAGGCCGAATTGCCTTGTATGAGAGAATGAAAGATTATGGAGAGTTTAAGAGAGTTTCTGAGACTTAGAGAGAATATGAGAGTGTATGAACCAGAGAGAATAATGAAGGAGGAGGCTCAATTCTCCTTAGGAATTTCGTGGGTTACATGTGAGGGCTTTATAGCCAAGTTACAAGACATCACAAGCACAATAAATTACTAATAAAACATGAAAACTTAATTGTAAAGAAAGAGAGACCAGAGCAGGTTCAGAACTGGCTAGGGCAGACTGGTAAGGAGCAGGCTGTGGCATGGACAGTCTGGCACGTCCAGAGGAAGAGAAAGTGACTGGAGGAAGAGGGCACATTCAGCTTGGTGTGATAGTGACAGGTCCAGCTGCATCTCCAAAGCACCCATGTGACTTCTTCTTCTCCAATTCAAACTAGCTCCTTCCATTTGAATTCAAACCAAGTATCATTAGGTTTTTGGACCTTCAGCCACGTCCAAGAGTTTTCCAAACACCTTTCTTGCCTTGCAAGTCAGGTTAGGTTAAGTGGTTTATGGACAGCCTTCATATTTCCTTGCAAGTCAAGTCTGCTTGATCCAGATTCTATCTTTAACCAGCTTTGTTTCTTCTTCTCTTTCTTTCATTATTCCAACACTCCCCCTCAAGCTTGACCATAGGAATCCTTGGACAAGCTTGGAACTGAGATTACTTGCCTCATTAAAAACCTAATTATAGGGAAAAAGAGTACAAGCCATCCAGCCTAGGTTTCGATAACATTATTGGCCAGGAAGGGCACCACTCCTTTCCTGCTTCACACTCAATTGGTACAATTTGAACCTTCTCCTTATTTCACAGCTTGTCTCCCCCTTGCTTCTGAGTTCTTGCCTTCTTCATGGTGAGATCAAGCAAACATGTCTTTGGGATGATAATGAGGAGTGTCTGCCCTCCTGGCTTGCACTTGAATTCCTCACTTCATCCCTCTTCCGAATGGCCTTGCAACATGACTTGGAGAACTGACTTGATAGGGGGACTTTGCAAAGAGTCAGCAGCCATCTTTTTAGTGAACTGCCTTCTCTTTGTTCAGCCAAGAGTATCCCTGGTCAACTCCGCTTTTTTTCCTTTGCTTCAGCTTCAACAATGGGTCATTGGCTTCTCATTAACAACCTAACCTGACTTGCAAGGACAGGAATGTGTTTGGGAAACTCTTGGACGTGGCCAAAGCTCTAGAAACCTAAGGATACTTGGTTTGAATTCAAATGAAGGAGCTGGTCTGATTTGGACAAGAAAATATCAAACGTGGTGCATAAGAAGAAGGGGTGACCTGTCACTATTACACCAAGCTGAATGTGCCCTCTTCCTCCAGTCACTTTCTCTTCTTCTGGACATGCCAGATTGTCCATGCCACAGCCTGCTCCTTACCAATCTGCCTCAGCCAGTTCTGAACCTGCACTGATCTCTCTTTCTCTACAAAATTATTTATTTAAGTTTTCATGTTTTATTAGTAGTTTATTGTGCTTGTAGTTTTACTAAGGAGAGTTGCGCCTCCTCCTTCATTTATTCTCTGGTTCATAATCTCTCATACTCTCATACTCTCTGAAGTGATAAGTTAACTCTTTCCTTCAACAAATCTCTGGTTACTTTATTCTCCCAATCTCTTATTCTCACAAACTCTCAAATTCTCTCACTCATAATTTCGTCCATCCTTTTCTCTGGTCCATACTAAACCATAAGATCACAACTCTCTCCATAATCCCATCATTCTCACTTAAACTCTCAAAAACACTCTCTCTTTGATTCTTAGTCTTTCTGTTCCAAACTAAACCAGAAGCAGATTCTCTTCACCAAAATCATTCTCCATTTCATTCTCAACAGTTTCTCTCTATTCTCACATGGTATCAGAGCATCAAAGCTCCTTAAAACCTATTCTCACTTCCGCATAATCTCTGTCAAAATTTCTCTTCAAAAACTGCCTTGGATACATCTCTTTATCCACTAGTCCAAAGGTCTTCCAAGAGGGAAGAAACTCACCAGAACTCAAGATAAGGGAGTATACCAGTCTGTGAAACTCTAGGAAGCTCCAGAAAAGTCAAGCAACCTTCATCCAAGATCAGTTTCTGATCCAGTTCTTGCAAAACCAGTAGCAACACTCTTTTGTCCACTGGTCCAAAGCTCTCCAAGATGGAGACTGAAACTAAAATGGCGACTCCAGAGACTTCAAGGGGTCCAAAGAAGAAACCAACCCACCTCCTCTTGTCCAAAATGCTGAAGAAAACCCATGGAGAAAATTATTGTTGGAGCAAAGTCACTGAAGAAGCATCAAAGCTAGGCTTTTCAAACTATCTCTGGCCAATAAAGCTGAAGCTTATTCTGTGACCCCCAAGACCCACAACCAGAAAGAGGATAGGAGGGGTTGAAGTGTATCCCTGCCAAGAAGGAGGGAATCAAGGAGAAGAGGTGTTGGACAGTCAATCCACACCTCAAACAACTTCTGTGTCACTAAGCCCCCATGGGGTGGAGGTTCAAGAAACCAGCTCAGGTTCTTGATAAGCTGGGCCTCCTTAAAATAAAGAGAAGAATCCCATGAGTTCAGAGCCTACAGAAGATGTACATTCCTGACCATGGAGAGATTGCCCACTTCCCAACAACACTTTGGACACTGATTGTGTCCATTAACTCCCAAGATGGTAGAGAGGATGATTGGTGCTGTGGAGAGATTGCTCAAGAGGTCTTACCTAAAGCCAAGAGGGTGAACAGGAGGTTCCTCAAGAGAGAAAGGCCACAAATCAAGCCAAGAGGGCTGTGGTCTCTAGGTGTTGGCTGACATTGGCTTTCAACTTCAAGCTTGGCCATATACTCTCATTCTCTCTGGTCAAGCTTGAGGAGGGGTGTTAATGAGAAGCCAATGACATATTGTTGAAGCTGAAGCAAAGGGAAAAAGTGGAGTTGACCAGGGATATACTTGGCTGAGCAAAGAGAAGGCAGTTCACTGAAAAGATGGCAGCTAAATCTTTGCAAAGTCCCCCTATAAAGTCAGTTCTACAAGTCACGTTGCAAAGCCATTCTGAAGAAGGATGAAGTGAAGAATTCAAGTGCAAGCCAGGAGGGAAGACACTCCTCATTATCATCCCAAAGACATGTTGGCTTGATCTCAACCCATGAAGAAGGCAAGAAGGAAGAATCAAGGGGGAGACAAGCTGTAAATAAGAAGAAGGCTCAGAAGGAACCAAGTTCAGTGTGAAGCAAGGAAAGGAGTGGCGTGCCTTACTTGCCAATAAAGTTATGAATCCCCAAGCTAGACTTGTACTCTTTTTCCCTATAATTAGGTTTTTAATGAGGCAAGTAATCTCAGTTCCAAGCTTGCCCAAATATTCTTATGGTCAAGCTTGAGGGGGAGTGTTGGAATAATGAAAGAAAGAGAAGAGGGAGAAAAGATGGTTGAAGAAACAATCTGGTTCACGCAGACTTGACTTGCAAGTAAAGATGAAGGTTGTCCATACACCACTTGACCTAACCTGACTTGCAAGGCAAGGAAGGTGTTTGGGAAACTCTTGGACGTGGCCAAAGCTCCAGAAACCTAAGGATACTTGGTTTGAATTCAAATGGAAGGAGCTGGTCTGATTTGGACAAGAAAATATCACATGTGGTGCATAAGAAGAAGGACTGACCTATCACTATCACACCAAGCTGAATGTGCCCTCTTCCCCCAGTCACTTTCTCTTCCTCTGGACGTGCCAGACTGTCCATGCCACAGCCTGCTCCTAACCAGTCTGCCTCAGCCAGTTCTGAACCTGCTCTGATCTCTCTTTCTCTCAAAAATTATTTATTTAAGTTTTCATGTTTTATTAGTAGTTTATTGTGCTTGTTGTTTTTTTGTATGCTTTGGCTATATATAGCCCCCATGTATCACGAAATTTACTAAGGAGAGTTGAGCCTCCTCCTTCACTTATTCTCTGATTCATAATCTCTCATACTCTCATACTCTCATACTCTCTGAAGTGATAAGTTAACTCTTTCCTTCAACAAATCTCTGGTTACTTTATTCTCTCAATCTCTTATTCTCACAAACTCTCAAATACTCTCACTCATAATTTCGTCCATCCTTTTCTCTGGTCCATACTAAACCATAAGATCACAAACTCTCTCCATAATCCCATCATTCTCACTTAAACTCTCAAAAACACTCTCTCTTTGATTCTTAGTCTTTCTGGTCCAAACTAAACCAGAAGCAGATTCTCTTCACCAAAATCATTCTCCATTTCATTCTCAATAGTTTCTCTCTATTCTCACAAGGTAACCCAATCTCTTGATGAACTCTCAGAGCATCAAAGCTCCTGAAAACCTATTCTCACTTCCGCAAAATCTCTGTCAAAATTTTTCTTTAAAAAAAAACTACCTTTGATACATCTCTTTATCCAATGGTCCAAAGGTCTTCCAAGAGGGAAGAACCTCACCAGAACTCAAGACAAGGGAGTATACCAGTCTCTGAAACTCAAGGAAGCTCCAGAAAAGTCAAGAAAGCTTCATCCAAGATCAGTTTCTGATCCAGTCCTTGCAAAACCAGTAGCAACACTCTTTTGTCTACTGGTCCAAAATCTCCAAGATGGAGAATACAGCTGAAATGGCGACTCCAGAGACTTCTAGGGGTCCAAAGAAGAAACCAAACCACCTCCTCTGGTCCAAAATTCTGAAGAAAATCCATGGGAGAAACCATTCTTGCAGCAAAGTACTGAAAAAGCTTCAAAGCTAGGATGTTCAAAATATTCTCTAGCCAACAAAGCTGAAGCTCACTCTTTGATCCTCAAGACCCACGACAAGCAAGAGGACATGAGGGATTTGTAGTGTCTCCTTGACAAGAAGGAGATAATCATCAAGAAGAGGTGTTGGACATTCAATCTACACCTCAAACAGATTCAGTCTCACTAAGCCCCCATGGGCTGGAGGTTCAAGAAACAAGCTCAAGTTCTTGATAAGCTGTGCCTCCTTAAAATAAAGAGCAAGAAGCCCATGTGTTCAGAGCCTACAAAGATGTACATTCCTGTCCATGGAGAGATTGCCCACTGCCCAACAAGACTTTGGACACTGATTGTGTTCATTAACTCCCAAGATGGTAGAGATGAAGATTGGGGCTGTGGAGAGGTTTCTCAAGAGGTCTTACCTGAAGCCAAGAGGGTGAAAAGGAGGTTTCCTCAATAGAAAAGGCCATCACTAAGCCAGGAGGGCCGGTGGTCCCAAGGTATTGGCTGTCATTGGCTCTGAGCTTCAAGCTTGACCATATACTCTCATTCTCAAGTCAAGCTTGAGGAGGGGTGTTAAATGAGAATCCAATGCCATATTGTTCAAGCTGAAGCAAAGGAAACGATTGGAGTTGAATAGGGATATTCTTGGCTGAGCAAAGAGAAGGCAGTTCACTGAAAAGATGGCAGCTAACTCTTTGCAAAGTCAACCTATCAAGTTAGTTCTACAAGTCACTTTGCAAGGCCATTCTGAAGAAGGATGAAGTGAGGGATTCAAGTACAAGCCAGTAGGGCAGACACTCCTCATTATCATCCCAAATACATGTTGGCTTGATCTCAACCCAAGAAGAAGGCAAGAAGCCAGAAGCAAGGGGGAGACAAGCTGTGAAATAAGAAGAGGGTTCAAGAGGAATCACTTGAAGTATGAAGCAAGGAAAGGGCGTGCCTTACTTGCCAATAAAGACGTCCAAAAGAAGACTGGATTGCTTGTACTATTTTTCCCTATAATTAGGTTTTTAATGAGGCAAGTAATCTCAGTTCCAAGCTTTCCCAAAGATTCTTATGGTCAAGCTTGAGGGGGAGTGTTGGAATAATGAAAGAAAGAGAAGAAGAAGAAAAGATGGTTGAAGAAACAATCTGGATCAAGCAGACTTGACTTGCAAGTAAAGACGAAGGCAGTCCATACACCACTTTACCTAACCTGACTTGCAAGGCAAGGAAGATGATTGGGAAACTCTTGGACGTGGCCAAAGCTCCAGAAACCTAAGGATACTTGGTTAGAATTCAAATGGAAGGAGCTGGTCTGATTTGGACAAGAAAATATCACAGGTGTTGCATAAGAAGAAGGACTGACCTGTCACTATCACACCAAGGTGAATGTGCCCTCTTCCTCCAGTCATGTTCCCTTCCTCTGGACGTTCCAGACTGTCCATGCCACATCCTGATCCACACCAGTCTGCCCCAGCCAGTTTTGAACCTGCACTGATCTCTCTCTCTCTCTACAAATTAGTTATTTAAGTTTTCATGTTTTATTAGTAGTTTATTGTGCTTGTAAAGTCTTGTACCTTGGATATAAAGCCCCCACATGTAACCCACGAAAGTCCTAAGGAGAATTGAGCCTCCTCCTTCATTATTCTCTCTGGTTCATACACTCTCATGTTCTCTCTAAGTCTCATACACTCTCTTATACTCATAAACTCTCTTAAACTCTCAATAATCTTTCAAACTCTATGAAGTGAGAGTTAAGTTTCTTCTTCACCAAATCTCCTATTCTCTAGTACCTCTACTCTCTCAAGTCCTTACTCTCTGGTCAAACGACCTCACATTCACAAACACTCTCAATCTCACTATAATCTTTCATTCTCTCATTCAAGGCAATTCTGCCTCATACTATTGTCTCTCATCCATTCTCTTGTTTTCTCTCAACCAGACTCTCACACACTTTGATTCTCACCATATTCTCTATATTCTCACATGGTATCAGAGCCTGGTTGCTCTTGAGACCTAAATCTCTCTACTATTTTCACTTATTTCCGCAATTCTTTGAGTTTTATTTCTATATTTGGCAAAGTTCATCTTGTTCTTCAGCTGTTCATCATTTCCAGCTCCAAAAATTGCCAAAAATGGAAAAGATGATTTCGACCAAGAAAATGAAGAAGGATAATCTCATTCCAGTGACCCTTAAGGTCCTAACTATCTTTTATGGTCAAGAGTGGCCAGAGTTACCTTGGGAAGTCATGGACTTTGGGACAGCCATATCATGGAGGCTGAAGCTTCAAAGAGGATGGCTCAAAAGGATAGTCAGGCTACTTGCCTGGAGCATGAAGACAAGTGGGTTCAACAGGAACATCAAACACTTGGAATTATAAACAGCTCTCTGTCTGAACAGATCTTGGAGGATCATTATCACCTCAGAACCGCCAAGAGTCTATGGGAGAAGCTTCAAAATGTTTATGGGAATCTATGGGAGAGTCTTCAAGCTGTCTATGAGCAAGACAAAGTTTTCAGTCTTCTCCTAAACCTGGATTCACCCTGCAATAGTTTGATAAGTTATATCATTCAAGAAAGGAAGCTTCCAAGTTCCCTAGGAAGCCAGCCAAGTACATTTAAGCTTAAGGAGTTTGAGCATCAAGTAATTACAGGAAGAACCATGTATTCAGCACTCTGTGGTGATTCTAATGAAGGAGGAACATGGAGGAGTATGGCAGGGGCGACCAATTCTGATAGTCCAGTGACCAGAAGAGACTTCGATTCCTTTATAAAAGCTGCCAAGGCCCTTATCTCACCCAAGGCGGTTGGTAAATATTCTCTTGACTCTAAACCCATCATTATAGATTCAGGAGCTAGCCATCACATGATTAGTGATAGGAACCTGGTTAGTAATATCAAACCTGCCTCAGGGAATGTAGTTATAGCAAATGGTGAAAAGGTTAAGATAGAAGGGATAGGGAACCTTAGGTTGTTTAATAAAGAATCAACTGCCTTGTATATGCCTCAGTTTACATCAAATTTGCTATCAATGAAAAGAGCAACCATTGATCTGTATTGTCAAGTTGTCTTAAGACCTGATGAAGTTGAGTTTCAAGACTTGAAGACAGGGCAGGTTATTGGTAGAGGGCACAACCATCAGGAACTGTATCACCTAGAGAAGACTAAGATATCTGGTGCATCGTCTGCTCACTGCCTGATCAGTGCTTCTAATGGGGTTGAGAGCACCATATGGCACTCTAGACTGGGACATCCACATACTAGAGCCTTGAACTTGATGCTTCCGGGTATGGTGTTTTTGAATGATGAATGTGAGGCATGTATCTTGGGGAAGCATTGTAGGACAGTCTTTCCAAGGTCTAGCACTATCTATGAGAAGTGTTTCGACCTGGTTCATTCTGATGTATGGACGGCACCTTGTATGTCCAGAGAGAATCACAAGTACTTTGTCACCTTCATTGATGAGAAGTCAAAATACACATGGGTGACTCTGATTCAGACAAAAGACCGGGTGCTGAAGGCATTCAAGAACTTCCATAACCATGTTTCCAACCATTTCAATGCCAAGTTGAAGATTCCCAGGTCTGATAATGGTGGAGAGTATACTAGTCAAGCATTCGAGCAATATCTAGCTCAGCATGGGATCATTCAGCAAACTAGCTGTCCTTACACACCTCAACAAAATGGTGTGGCTGAAAGGAAAAATCGACATCTGATGGAGGTGGCCAGGAGCATGATGTTCCATACAAGTGTACCTAAAAGATTTTGGGGGAATGCAGTCTTGAAAGCAGAGGGTGCCCGCATTGGAGAAGTGCCTTAAAACCTATTTGTGAAGCCAATCAGCCATGGAAAACTGGTGTGGCCCAAGGGAAAGAAATCTATTTTTGTTCCCTAAACTCTCTCTCTCTCTCACACACACATGAAACTTCTCTCTCTCTCTCTCTCTTGCTGTTCTTCATGTTCTTGAGCAGAACTCCTCTGTTCTTGACTTAATCTCTCTTTAATTCTCATAAACTCACATGGTATCAGAGCTACAAGATCCTGAAAACCTTTCTTACTTCCGCAAATGAATCTCTGTTCAAGTTTCTCTGTAAAATGTGTTTGGTTACATCATTTTATCCTCTGGTCCAAAGGTATTCCAGGAGGGAAGAACCTCACCAGAACTCAAGATAAAGGAGTAACTCATTCTCTGGAGCTCAAGAAAGCTTCAGCTCAGTTCAGCAAGCTTCATTAAATTCCAGTCTCTTGCAAAACAAGTGGGAACATTCTATTGTCCTATGGTCCAAAACTCTCCAAGATGGAGAACACAAATGAACTGGCGAACCCAGAGACTTGCAAGGGTCCAAAGAAGAAACTAAGCCACCTCCTCTGGTCCACAATGATGAAGAAAATCCATGGGAGAAACCATTCTTAGAGCAAGGTCATTGAAAAGGCTTCAAAGCTAGACTGTTCAAACTATTCTCTGGCCAATAAAGCTGAAGCTTATTCTGTGATCCCCAAGACCCACGACCAGCACGAGGATAGGAGGGTTTTGAAGTGTGTCCCTGCCAATAAGGAGAGAATCATCAAGAAGAGGTGTTGGATATTCAATCCACACCTCAAACCACTTCAGTTTCTCTAAGCCCCCATGGGCTGGAGGCTCAAGAAACCAGCTCAGGTTCTTGATAAGCTGTGCCTCCTTCAATAAAGAGCAAGTTTCCCATGTGTTCAGAGCCTACAGAAGTACATTCCTGACCATGGAGATATTGCCCACTACCCAACAACACTCTGAACACTGATTGTGTTCATTAACTCACAAGATGGTAGAGAGGAAGATGGGTACTGTGGAGAGATTGCTAAAGAGGTCTTACCTGAAGCCAGGAGGGTGAACAGGAGGTTCTTCAAGAGAGAAAGGCCACAATCAAGCCAAGAGGGCTGTAGTCTCAAGGTGTTGGCTATCATTGGCTCTCAACTTCAAGCTTGGCCATATACTCTCATTCTCTGGTCAAGCTTGAGGAGGGGTGTTAATGAGAAGCCAATGACCCATTGTTGAATCTTAAGCAAAGGAAAAATTGGAGTTGACCAGGGATATACTTGGCTGAGCAAAGAGAAGGCAGTTCACTGAAAAGATGGCAGCTAACTCTTTGCAAAGTCCCTTTACCTAGTCTGTTCTACAAGTGACTTTGCAAGGCCATTATAAAGAAGGATGAAATGAGGGATTCAAGTGCAAGCCAAGAGGGAAGACAGTCCTCATTATCATCCCAAATACATGTTGGCTTGATCTCAACCCAAGAAGAAGGCAAGAAGCCAGAAGCAAGGGGGAGACAAGCTGTGAAATAAGAAGAAGGTTCAAGAGGAACCATTTGAAGTGTGAATCAAGGAAATGGTGTGTCTTACTTGCCAATAAAGATGTCCAAAAGAAGACTGGATTGCTTGTGCTCTTTTTCCCTATAATTAGGTTTTTAATGAGGCAAGTAATCTTAGTTCCAAGCTTGCCCAAGGATCTCCTATGGTCAAGCTTGAGGGGGAGTGTTGGAATGAAGAATAAACAGAGATGGAGTTGATGAAAGACCAAGTAAATCAGGAGCAAGCAAATCAAGCATCTGGAAGAAGCAGATTTGAATCTGTCCATGTCTTGCTACACAAGCAACTCATCTTGCCCTAATTTACCTTGCAAGGCAAGAAAGGAGTTGGGGAGACTTAATGTGGACGTTGGGAGCCTCCAGAAGTAAAGGGAATCAAGTTTGAATGGAAGTACTTAGTTCTGGTTTTATTTGGACCAGTAGAAGTCACATGGGTGCTTTGGAGAAGCAGCTGAACTTGTCACTATCACACCAAGCTGAATGTGCCCTCTTCCTCCAGTCACTTTCTCTTCCTCTGGACGTGCCAGACTGTCCATGCCACAGCCTGCTCCACACCAGTCTGTCCCAACCAGCTCTAAACTTCATTTCATAATAGTATTTAATTTCACTGTTTTATTTCAAAAAACCTTGTTACTTCTTTCTGGAATTCTTGTTTCAGTTCAAAAATCTTGATTCATCCTTTTATCCACTGGACAAAAGCACTTCAAGATGGAGAATGCTAAACTAGTGGCAATACTAGTGACTTTAACTGGTGTAAACTATCTGCTGTGGTCAAGGTTGGCTAAGATAGCTCTTGGAGGAAGGGGCTTACGGGAACATGTTTCCAGTGGAGAAGCTCCAACAAAAACCATCCAAGATAAAGATGGTAGGGAGATGGTGGTTGCTGTCGACAACAAATGGGGTCAGGAGGACCTCATGGTGCTGTCAATCATTCAAAACAGCCTGGAACCATCTATCATGACAGCTTACTCATACTGTGAGAGCTCAAAGGAGTTGTGGGATACACTACAAAAGGTGTATGGCAACATTTCAAATCTAAGTAGTCTTTGAAGTCAAGAGGGCTATCAACTCACTGCACCAGGAAAGCATGGACTTCAACCAACACTTTGGCAAGTTCAGAGCATTGTGGGCTGAGTTGGAAATGCTGAGACTTTTTTTTTCAGGAGCTTTGAGGCTCTGATACCATGTGAGAATAGACAGATTCTGGTGTGTGAGTGATGTAGAAACATAGTGTGGTCGAAATTATAGAGAAGAGACTGATGAGAGTAAAGGAGAATCAAGGAGAATGCTGTTGGAGAACTAAGAGATTAAGAGAGTATTAGTGAGTATCTGAGAGAGATTAAGTGAGAGTGAGAATCACAGAGAGTATGGACAAGATTAAGAGAGTAAAGAGTGTGGGAAGAGTGAAGTAACAAGAGAATATTGAAGAGAGAGAGAACTCCCCTATGCCTTAGAGGTTTCACAATACACATGGGGTGGCTATATAGCCAGATTACAAGTTGCAAGAGAATAAATAAATATTAAAGTGCAAATCTATTAACAAATATTATTGTAGGGTTTCTGATGAAGCCAGGAGGATGCAGCCAAGGTGAATCTCGACCAGAGGGAGTAGATAGTGACAGCCTTGGGAGGACGAGGTCTCTGGTTCTATGTGACAGAAGACAAACCATCAAAGAAGACCATCCTAGGAGAGGATGGTACTGAAGTGGTGTTGGCTGGCAAGGACAAATGGGGTCAGGAGGACCTCATTGTGTTGTCTATCATTCAGAACAGCCTTGAAGCTTCAATCCTGGAAGCTTACTCCTACTGAGAGACCTCCAAAGAGTTGTGGGTTACACTTAGGAAGGTGTATGGAAACATGTCTAATCTGAGCAGGGTGTTTGAAATCAAGAAAGAGATCAACAACCTGAAACAAGATGAAGGAGAGTTCAACCAGCATCTTGGAAAATTTAGAAGCTTATGGTCAGAGCATAACATGCTAAGACCAAGTTCTAGTGATCCTGAAGTCTTAAGAGAAAGGCAAAAACATGATGTGGTCTTTAGTTTGCTACTCACTCTAAATCCATCATACAGTCAGCTGATCAAGCATGTTCTTAGAGAAGACAAGCTCCCAAGTGTAGAAGGTGTGTGTGCGCTTATCCAGCAAGAACAAGCTACTCACACACTCTTTGAGAATGAAATGAAGTCAGGTCATCCTACAAACAACAGGATGGGAAAGAATGGGAAAGTTGTGTTGTTTCATGAGTACAAGAGGACTAAGAAACAACATAGAAGAAACATTTTGAAACAAAGGAAGATGGATATTAGGATGGCCAGGAATTTGCTCAAGCAGATTGAACCTCAGACATTTGAAGGAAAGACCATGTATGGGATCATACATCAGACAAGCTGTCCTTATACTCCACAACAAAATGGAGTATCTGAGAGGAAGAATAGGTATTTGATGGAAGTGGCAAGGTCAATGATGTTCCATACTAATGTTCCAAAGAAGTTTTGGAGTGATGCTGTGATGGCTGCTTGTTATCTGATCAACAGAATTCCCACTAAGATTCTTAATGATTTGTCTCCATTTGAGGTACTAAACAACAACAAGCCCTATTTGGATCATCTGCGTGTATTTGGATGCCTCTGCTTTGTGTTGATACCAGGGGAACAGAGGAGCAAGTTAGATGCCAAAAGCTCAAAAGCTATGTTCATTGGATACTCTCCAACACAAAAGGGTTATAAGTGTTATGATCCAGTGGCAAGAAGGGTTCTAATATCAAGAGATGTGAAGTTTGTGGAGACTAGGGGTTATTATGATGAGAAGAGTTGGGATGAGCTGAAGAATCTATCTCAATCAGCCTCAGATAAAGCAATCAATTTGAGAAGGGTAATGGAAAGCCTTGGCATCAGTATACCAGAAGAGAGGGTTGTACCTGTTCATGAGACCAGACAAGGTCCTCACACCCCACCAAGTGAAGAGATGAATGAGGAGCCTGAAGATGAAGCTGTTGAGGTTACTCACCTTGATCCTGAGGGGGGAACCAAACTGAACAACAACATGTACCACAAGGAAGTTCAGTTTCTCATGATCAAGATGAGCAAGAAGAAGGGTTAGTTTTGAATGATGATCAGTCTAAGGATGATGAGGAAGCACCAGCTGTGGATGGAAATGTTCAGACACAACCATTGAGAAGGAGTACCAGAATCCGAAATCCTCCTTCCAATTGGATCAACACACGAGTTTACTTCAACTCACAAGCAGTAGCTCATCCTATACAAGCAATGTGTTCTTTGGCTCAGTATCCACAAGAACATGTAGTGTTCATTGGTGAATTGGATCAGGAATACATCCCAAGGACATATGAAGAAGCTATGGAGCACAAGGAGTGGAGAGATTCAGTTGGAAATGAAACCAATGCAATGACAGTAAATGATACTTGGTATGAAGCTGAGCTTCCTAAAGGCAAGAAAGCAGTTACAAGCCGTTGGATCTTCACCATCATGTACAATGCTGATGGAACAGTAGAGAGGCGCAAGACAAGGCTAGTAGCAAGGGGGTTTACTCAGACATATGGGGAAGACTACCTTGATACTTTTGCACCTGTGGCCAAACTACACACCATAAGGATCATTCTCTCTTTAGCAGTCAACTTGGAGTGGGATCTATGGTAGATGGATGTAAAGAATGCCTTCCTACAAGGAGAGCTAGAAGATGAAGTCTACATGAGTCCACCTCCTGGCCTAGAACACCTTGTCAAACCTGGAAATGTTCTTAGACTGAAGAAAGCTATCTATGGGTTGAAACAATCACCAAGGTCTTGGTATCACAAGCTCAACACCACTCTCAATGGAAGAGGTTTTTTGAAGTCTGAAGCTGATCGCACTCTACTCACTCTCACCAGTCAAAGAGGAATTGTGGTGATCCTAGTGTATGTGGATGATATCATCATCACAGGGAGTGACAAGGAAGGTATCCTCTTAACTAAAAGCTTTCTTGAAACCTCATTTGATATCAAAGACTTGGGTGAGTTAAAGTACTTCTTAGGGATTGAGATATGCCGGTCTAAAGAGGGACTGTTCTTATCCCAAAGGAAGTACACACTTGATTTGTTGAATGAGGCAGGTGATCTAGGAAGAAGAGCAGCCAAAACTCCACTAGAAGATGGCTATAAGGTGTTGCGTGAGGGGGAGTTTGAGGACAAACCTTATGAAGATGTCAAGCACTATAGGAGAATGGTTGGAAAGCTCATCTACCTTACCATCACTAGACCAGACGTTTGTTTTGCAGTCAATCAAGTGAGTCAGCATATGCAAACACCCAAGATACATCACTGGAACATGGTGGAGAGGATCTTGAGATATCTAAGAGAAGCATCAGGACAAGGAGTATGGATGGGTTGCAACAAGAACACAGAGATTGTGGGGTATTATGATGCAGATTGGGCTGGTGATAGAGTAGACAGGAGGTCTACAACAGGCTATTGCACTTTCATTGGAGGAAACTTAGTCACTTGGAAGAGCAAGAAGCAGAAGGTGGTATCATGTTCAAGTGCTGAGGCTGAATATAGAGCAATGAGGAAGCTTACTAGTGAACTCATTTGGATCAAGAACCTGCTAAGAGACTTGGGTATGGAGACTACATCACCAATCACAATGCATTGTGATAATCAAGCTGCAATACACATAGCATCCAACAATGTGTTTCATGAGAGAACCAAACATATTGAGGTGGATTGTCATAAGTTCAGGCAGACCTGTGGAGCAAAGGATCATCCTACCATGCTATACAAGAAGTGAAGACCAGTTAGCTGATATCTTCACAAAGGCTGCAAGTACTACAGTCTCTGAGTTCATTCATCCAAAGCTTGGACTCATAGACCTCACATGTCACTGATCTCCCCTCCATGAAGTGTTCTACTCTTTTTCCTTGGCTTGGGTTTTCTCCCAAGTGGTTTTACCTAGCTGAGGTTTTAATGAGGGAAGGCTTCATGGCTTCCAAGCTTGACCAGTCCCTATGTTCAAGCTTGAGGGGGAGTGTTGACATGAAGAAATAAATGACAAGGAGAAGTTGTTGACATGAAGACATCAAGAGATAAAAGACAATACAATCAGAAGAATAAGCAGTGTTTAAGTGAAGCTTGTGGAACAAGGTTGTCCGTACAACCTTGCCCTAACTTGGCGTGCAAGACTTGAGGAAGTACCATAACTTGGCGTGCAAGACAAGAGGAAGTGCCCTAACTTGACGTGCAAGACAAGGGGAAGTGCTAAATGGATCAGAACTGGTCACCTTAACCAGAAAACTTTAGTCTAGTCACACCAAGACTATATGGACGTTGGAGACAAGGAAAGAAGTCACATGTGAGCTGAAGAATTTGAATTTGAATTCTTGGGACCACTTCAGACCTGTCCCTTTCTCTGCTGTTGGCTGAGCCAATTTGGCTGTTTCTGATGTATTTGTTTATTATTTTCTCTTCTGTCTGCTTGCCTATTGTTTCCCTATTTATGGGTTGTTCCCATAACACATTAAGCAAGGAAATCATTTCTCTCCTTCTCTCTCTTTACATTTCGAAATCTCCTCTCTCTGTCTCTTGTTCTTCATGTTCTTCAGTTTCCAGCAAGTAAACTCTCTCTAAATCTCTTATTCTCACAATATCTACCCATGGTTCAGATGGAATAGGCAGAGGCATATACATACCTTTGGTTTGGTTTGTTGCTTTGGCTTGCTTGCAAGTAACACACTGATTACACAGCTTCTCCACATCTTTTCTCATTCTCGGCAGTAAAAGTGATGTTGCAAACTCTTCAAAGTTTTGTCAATGCCAAAATGACCCATCAATCCTCCTCCATGTGCTTCCCTGACAAAGAGATCTCTCAAAGAACAGTTAGGAACACACAATCTTGATTCATAAAACAGAAAGCCATCATTCTTGAAATGTTTTTCTACAGCAATCTTGTCACACTTAAGATAGAGTTCTTTGAAATCAGGATCAGTGGCATAGTATGACTTAATCTGTTCAAAACCAAGGAGTTGAGTTTCCAAAGTAGAGAGAAGAGTGTACCTCCGAGAAAGGGCATCAGCAACCACATTCTCCTTACCTTGTTTGTACTGAATGACATAAGGAAATGTTTCCAGGAACTCCACCCATTTGGCATGTCTTTTGTTGAGCTTTTGCTGACCCTTCAAGTGTTTCAAGGATTCATGATCAGTATGAATGACAAACTCCTTGGGCCAGAGATAGTGTTGCCAAGTCTGGAGTGCGCGGATCAGGGCATAGAGCTCTTTGTCATAGGTTGGATAGTTCAACGTTGCACGTCCAAGCTTTTCACTGAAATAAGCTATGGGTTTCTTCTCTTGCATTAGAACTGCCCCAATACCTACACCTGAAGCATCACACTCTATTTCAAAAGTTTTTAAAAAATCAGGAAGCATAAGAAGTGGTGCATTAGTCAACTTCCCTTTTAACAGATTGAAAGCCTCTTCTTGAGCTGGACCCCAAGTGAAACCCACAGTTTTCTTGATCACTTCAGTGAGAGGTGCAGAAATGGTGCTAAAGTCTTTCACAAATCTCCTAGAGAATCCAGCAAGACCATGAAAACTTCTCACTTCTCCCACGTTTTTAGGGGTTGGCCACTCTCTTATAGCTTTCACTTTCTCTTCATCCACCTGTATTCCCTGAGAAGTAACAACAAAACCTAAAAAGACAAGGTTATCTGTTCCAAAAGAGCACTTTTTATAATTGGCAAACAAGACTTCTTTTCTCAGGACATCTAAAACCTTTCTCAGATGTTCAACATGATCAGACAAGGTTTTACTGTAAATTAGGATGTCATCAAAGTAAACCACAACAAACAACCCTATGTAAGATCTCAAAACATGATTCATGAGTCTCATAAAAGTGCTAGGGGCGTTTGTTAAACCCAATGGCATCACAAGCCACTCATACAAGCCATGTTTTGTTTTAAAAGCAGTTTTCCATTCATCCCCCTCTTTCATTTTGATCTGATGATACCCACTTTTCAAATCAATTTTAGAAAAATAGCAAGAACCATGAAGTTCATCTAGCATATCATCAAGACGAGGAATGGGATGTCTGTACTTTACCGTGATGTTGTTGATGGCTCGACAGTCTACACACATTCTCCAGGTGCCATCCTTCTTTGGAACAAGCAGCACAGGGACGGCACAAGGGCTGAGGCTCTCTCTGATGTGTCCTTTATCCATAAGCTCAGTAACTTGTCTTTGAAGCTCCAATGTTTCTACAGGGTTGGAACGATAAGCTGGTCTGTTTGGTAAGGAAGCTCCTAGCACGAAATCAATCTGATGTTCTATGCCACGAATTGGAGGCAGACCTTGGACATTTTCCTCTGCAAAGACATCACCATACTCCTGCAAAATAAAATCAAACTCACTCGGAATAGCCGGTGCACTGTCAGAAGATGAGGTTAGTGTTCTCTTGTAAACAAACAAGATCATAGCCTGCTGAGCATACATGTTTCTTTTAACCTCAACATTCTTGACAAATAAATTGGAGTTTCTTACCTTCTGTTCCTTGTCAGCCTCTCTTTTGTTTTTCAGTTGTACCTGGTCAAGGTGAACTTCGTGAGGTGACAGTGGGACTAATGTGATCTTCTTTCCTTGGTGCTCAAAGGAGTGGCGATTTGTGAAGCCATCATGCAACACCTTGTGATCATACTGCCAAGGTCTCCCTAAGAGAATATGTCCAGCATCCATAGGAAGAACATCACACAATACTTCATCTGCATATCTTCCAATGGTGATAGGAACCTTAACTTGCTTCTGGACTTTCAAATCTCCATCCTCCACTGCAGAGTGTAAGGCTTTGGGTGTTTCTGAACCTTCAGATTAAGCTTCTCAACCAGGGATGAGCTCGCCACATTGGTGCAACTTCCTCCATCAATAATCAAGCTGCAAACCTTGTCTTGAATCTGACATCTAGTATGGAACAGGTTCTCACGCTGGTTCTGCTCTTCTTCCTTTTGCTTCACACTCAAAGTTCTTCTAGTAACCAGTAGCTCTCCTTTGACTGGATAATCCATGTTTTCTTCATCAGTATCAATCAAGAGTTTCTCTTCTTCAGATTCAAACTCTCCATTCTCAAGCAGGATCATCAGCTTCTTATTTGAGCACTCATTGGCATAATGTCCAATGCCATGACATTTAAAACACTTCACATCTCTGGTTCTCGTGGCTGGAGTTTTTCCTTTGTCATCTCTGCCATTTCCAGAAGTCTTAGTCTCCTCTTTTGGCTTGTTGAAAGCCTTCTCTTCTTTGTTGTAGGCTGGTTTAGAAGATGATCCATGCTGGTTTCTGGTATAGGACTTCCTCTTGTTCTGTTGCTCAATAACCACTGCTTTGTGAAGAAGTTCCTCCTTGATGTTGAACTCTTGCATCTCTAGCCGATCCTGCACTTCTCTGTTCAAGCCTCCTTGAAACCTTGCCATGGTTGATTCATCATCTTCATTAACATTGGCCTTGATCATGAGAGTTTCCATCTCGTGGAAGTAATCTTCAACACTCTTAGTTCCTTGAGTCAGTCTTCTGAGTTTTTGATGGAGATCTCTGCCATAGTGACTTGGAACAAATCTAGCCTTCATGAGAGTCTTCATCTCGTACCAGGAAGTAACTGGAGCCATTCCAGTGTGTCTTCTCTTGTGCATAATCTGTTCCCACCAGTTGACTGCATATCCACTAAACTCAGTTGCAGCAAGCTTCACTTTCTTCTCTTCAGTGTAGTTTTGGCACTCAAAAACTAACTCCATTTTTCTTTCCCACTCCATGTAAGCATCAGGATCATTCTTACCAAGGAAAGGTGGAATTCTCAGTTTGATATTACCCAGGTTATCATCAGTTCTTGGTCGTGGGTTGTAGCTTCTCCTGGATCTAACATCACTCCTTCCTGAAGATGAATAAGCATCATCGGAATCATCCTCTCTTGCTTCTCCTCTGGTTCTTCTTGCAGGGCGGTCAGCAGCTCTGTTTCTAGGATGTCTAGTTCCATAAAAGAACTCATTGGCTTCCTCTTCTCTTTTTGTCAAGTTATCTGTGACCTGCTTGGTAATCTCAGCAATCAGAGCCTGCATCTGAAAAGGATTAATATTGACAGTAGGTGTTGTCTCCTCTGCTTGATTATTGTTGTCGCCTGACATGGTTCCTGCAAAATCAACAAACTTTAGCAAAACACAGAACTCACTCTTTCTCTCACGATCCTCCTTTGTTCTCTCAAGTTTTGTGGTGAAGGTGATTCAAAAGTTCTGTAACCAACCCAATCAAATGAAACTGCAGAAACCCAAAATCCCAAAGAAAAGAGAAAGATAGACAGATTGCAAGATTTTGGATGAGCAAGTGATTTTACCAAACCTCAGTCCTATTTCTCCTAGACTAAACCCGATTTCTCCTGGGGATATTTTAATCATATCTGGCTCACTTGCAAACAGATAGACAGATAAGAGATTGATAAGAACAGAAAAACCCAGAATAAAAGATGAATTCGAAATCCCAAAGATATGAACTTGAAATCCCATAAGGTTTCAGACTTTGATAGATTAGAGATTGAAAAATAACACAGAACTGGTAGATCGACAGAGTGGTTGATCTGATACCACTTAATGACTTCTTCCCAAGGATTTCCACTCTGATTTTGGTTGGATCTACTTTGTAACAGATTGAAAGGTGAAGGTTTTGATGGATATTGGTTTGATGGACGAAATAGGGTGGATATATGGCTTGGTTGAAGGGGAATCGATGGAATTATACACTGAGGTTGCGGAATGGCCTCAGATACTCCTCTCTCTCACTCTGGATTCGACACACCAGTCAGTTTGAGAGCTTGTTGATTGTTTTGGGTTCACACACCTCACAATCAAGTTGTTCAAAGAACAAATGAATCACCAAGAAGAAAAGAGTTTTTGATAAAAATGATGATTGAGTTCAGAACTGAAACAAAGCAACAATTTAAAGGGAAAATCAAGAGCAACTCGTGCATGAGGGCCTTGAGAGTTGTAGTTTCGTGCATGAGCACCTAGGGAAAAGAAATAAAACAAAAACATAAATAAACTAGCTGTTATAGGAAACAGCAGAATAATTAAAGGTGGTTGGGATGGTGGTGATTGGGCCAAGGATCTCTTTTTCACTTTCTTGGTTCTGAATAAGGCCAACAGATATGACAAATGGATCTTCTTTCTGGTATTTGGGCTTCTTTTGGGCTGAGAGAGAGACATCTTCATTTTGGGCCTGATCCACGCCATCTTCTTGATAATAACTTGGTTCTTGCATCCATTCAGGTTCATCATCAGGTTCCTCTAAGGTTGGCTCGTCCTGGATTGCATCAACAAAGAACTCTGGATCATGGCCCTCACTTTGGTGTAAGCTAATCCGACTTGGATTGCTCACCACTAACACTTCTTGAGCTCATCTAGCTCACTCCATACTGATCTAGGTCTCTCCCCCTTTCACCCAACTTCTTGTTGGGTTAAGTTCTTGGATTACCAGATACAACTCCATCTTCATACTCAGCCTTGGTTGCTTCTTCTTCTTGAATAAACACCAAGGACTCCATTTTCACATCATTGAAGCTTCTCAATACTCCCCCTCAAGCTTGACCATGTGGAACAAGTCAAGCTTGGAAGGATTGCTTCATGATCTTGATCAACACACCACTGCCCACTCCTTTCTGATCTCGCCACCTTGAATGGAATGCTGGAAGATACCTCAGCTAACTCTTCAACCACCTCACTTCAGAGGCCTCATTGTAGAGTCACCTTCTTCTTCACACAGCCAAGAGTGCTCTGACCACTCTCTTGTCTAGACTCGCCAATGTCTAAACCCGGATGGCTCCATCTTCTATTCCTGGTGCAATGGTGAGGAGGAACCAGGTCTTGAACTTAGATCATCAGGTAGCTCACTCAAGTCCCCACCTCAAGCTTGAATTGAGTCTAGGTTCAAGCTTGAAAGTGAGCCTGAATGAGCATCCAAAGCAGGAGCACACCACCCCAACAGCTGCGCTTAAACCACTGGTCCACCTCCATGTCTTCAGCTTCAAGTACCCTAAGGTCACCGGCCTCCTCAAGCTTCAGTGATGACCTCCTTCTCCTTGTGTGCCTTGAACCAGGAGCTCAACAACCTTCATGGCATGCGCTTCTTATAATCGACTCCTACACCAAGAACCTTCACATTGCTCCACACAATGGACCAAGCCTTCCTCTTGTTCCAGATTGGTGTTGAACAAGAGACACTCCATGTGAACCTGAAACAATACTCAAACTCCAAACGAGATAAGACACCTTTGCATTGGAATCAAACCTTGACTAATCATCAAGTTTGATCACCAATGTCACAAGCTTTGCACTTAGACAGCATCTCATCATCATTGAGATCCATCTAATGCAAGCTTACCACTCTCTAAGTGTTATCACAAAGCACTTAGGCAACCATTCCCTGCCTTAAATGACCCTTAAACATCAGTCTAGGTGTCTCAAACTTAAGGCAGCCCCAATGACAAGAGTATGCAACAGCCTTAACCCATTTACTTCATGAATGCAAAACGGATTAGATACAACTATCTATCATCCTAGCAAGGCATTCATAAGAACAGAGACTAAGCATCAATGCCATTTCCACACACGAGACCCAAATGCTTCACTTTAATCAGTTTCTATTCATGTATGCAAGCAGATTCAGAACATGCTATCTAATATCATGTCAAGCAACATTTAGAACTGGAGAAAGCACTTTAAAACACTCAACCATTCAAAACGAGTCATCTAAACATCTTGGGATAGATTCTAAACATTCATATCTAGCAATCTTAAACACATCCTCAGGTCTCAAACACATCACACAACACATTCAGTTCATAAAGTATCAAGCTTTATACAAGGGACAGTAGGTTCTTACAAACAAGGAACTAGTGTTGGTTCCTTGAACACCTTTGATACATGGCAAGATCAGGAGCTCTTGGTTGCGACCCAACACCTCCTTCCTCCATGGACCTTCCCTTGGACTCTCCATGCCCAAAGTCCCCACCTTTCTTCATACTTTGGTCGCCCCACCAGTAACAAGGTGAAAGCTTTTACCTTTCTTCCTGGTCTTTGAATAAGAACACGCCTTGGACATGATTTGATGAAGAGGGTAGCTAATCCACTCCATAACTTCTGGATCTGAGGCTCTCCTTTCTTCTGGACGGTATGAGAGAGTATGGGACTTCAAGAACAGCTTCTGGGTTTGCTGATGACCTCCTTCTTGTAAAGGATGAACAGGCTGGAAAGGAAGCTCCTTTCTGGGTTTTGATGGCAGGAGAGAATGCCTTGATCTTTGCGGAAGCTAGACACCAAGGTCTGATGAACCTGGCTCTGATACCATGTTGGATTTTCACTAGAGTAGATAGATCTGGGTTTGTGTGTGATGAACAAGCCTTTAAGGCAAGGATGAACACGAGATGATGAAGAGAAAGGGTTCTGGTTTTGCTTGTGTTTACTTGAATAAGAATCAGAAACTAAAGGAGACTTAGAGATATTTGAGAGAATAGAAAGGGATAGACTAAGAAGGATTCTAACTCAAGAACACTAAGCTTTTCATTTAGAAATGGAGAGGGGAAATCCCCCTTACTCCCTTAATTGATTACACTCGACAAGAGACAGTATATGTAGAGAGGAGAGGAGTTTCTGGTCTAAACCTAAGCATGTGAGGTCAACAAGACTATTTCGAAATACTAGGCTGAGAATGCACACATGATTGGACTGGCTGGTGCTCTTCCTTTGCTTTTGGGAGTGGATAAGGTTAGGGATAAGGTTCTTCCTTTGCTTTATGGGAAGTGGATAACCTTATCCAAACCTCAGCACCTTCCTGGAAGCTCCCCTTGGCCGAATATACCAAAGGCATCTTCCTTTGGTCGCCTAAACCCTTTCTTTACACCCAAGTCTTTGATTTTCACTTCAAACTTAAACCTTTCTTGCCTCACACGCTTTGATGTTGCCTTGGGTTACAAGTCTTGGTCATTTTAGGATCCCTTGATGTGCCCTAACCTTCCCAAGACTCAAAACATCTTCTAAGATCAAATGGTCGAGTATTTGATGTTTCTGGGTCGAGTCTGGTCCGTACGGATCCGTACAGGCCGTACAGGCCGTACAATCCGTACACCTCATCCTCAACTTGACCATTTGATCCATTCTTCTCACCAAAACTTCCCAAGGTCCTTCTTGATCATCCTCAATGTGTTCTAGAGCCTCTTGTGCACATATCAGCTTCCCACAGCCTTCTCCATTCTTGTTGCACAAGATCTCTTTACATCATCTATCTCCTTTGCCTCCATCTCATATCTCTCTTGTTCATTTGTATCTCTTCAAGTTAACACTCCTTGACTTGATGTTCCATTCAGGTGCATGAGAAGCCGGTTCACCATGTTCCAGTGATTCTCCTTAGGCCCTTGCATGTGTTGGCTAACCTGATTCACAGCAAAGCATATATCAGGTCTTGTGATTGTCAAATAGATTAACTTACCAACAAGCTTTCTATAAAGCTTAGCATCTTGAAAGAGTGGACTGTCTTCTATCTCCCCCTCTCGTGGTACTTTATATCCTTCTTCCAAGGGTGTCTTGAAT
>CAJHQP010009118.1:0-23783 GCA_905132765.1 Moricandia arvensis
AGGAAAGTTTGTGTATTCTTAGTGTTATATATCATTAGTTCCTTTGTGGATTCGATCCTAAAGTGCTGCATCGATATACCATTCGATTGTGGTAGCGTGCACATTAGGTTAATTGGCCTGTGATAAAACACAGTAATCAATGTGTCAGATAGTTGTAAGGGTAAGAGTCCATGTGTCCTCTGATCGATACTCCAAGTAAAGTCTGCAGTTTTATTTTATGCAAGAAATGAGGTTTGTAGAGGGGTGAGTCAAGCTAGTATTTGCTAAGTTGTTGGTAGTATGAATTTGGATGTTATACTAGGATAAGGTATATTAAAGTTTCTCTAAGATTGATACTTGTTTGATGTGGTTGCAACATATTAAAGGTCATAATGATAAGTTAGAGAGTTTGTGATTCCATATTTTTTCAAACATCTTCCATAGGTTTACCTTCGGTTGAAGATAAGCAAAAGGTTAAGTCTGAGAGAGTTGATATGTCTCAATATTTACCACTTTAGAACATTTTGTGGGCTATATTTAGAGTCTATTATGTGTGGTTAGGGTTATTTTAGAGTGTTTTCAGGTTCAGGTACGTTTGGAGAACTTTGGTGATTTTGGAGATTTTTGGGATGCAGAACTCTTAGACGTGATAGGGCATGATATTTACCATTATTGTGCCATGATATCAGCCATATTTAGAGTAATATTATATGTTTTTGTAGTATGTTTTAGAGTATTTTCAGGTTCAGGTAGGTTCTGGAGAACTTTGGTTATTGTGGAGCTTTTAGAGATGCCAGAACTGCGCAGATGCGTCAGATGTTTAGCTATGGATGAAAACTTTCCCACGGTGCGATTGAGATGATAGTGTTGACAGGAGATAGATATTTGATTTACTTTCCAATTCTACTTGTTTGAGGCCAATCAGGATCCTACATCAAAAGTTATGCCCGATTTACTGGAGAGTAGTCTATCTGCCTCGCGATAGGAAGCCGTCGAGAGATGAATGAGTGTCGATCGATGGCGCAGTCTCAGTGTCGATCAACGGTGATCCCAAAAGAGAGGCCAGAATTGTTTCAAGGCCGACAAAAGCCTAGAAGCCACCACTAATTACCATAATCCCACTGCACGACTTAAAACCCTATTTATGTGTTTCTATGCCATTGTTTAGGCAGCAAGCTTTCTTTTATTCATTGTTATAGGGTTAGGAGAGAAGGGAGGAACTCCTTCAGAGTCCTTCTGAAACTCTTTTGGTTTTATATTATATTTATTCTATTCATCATTGATTTTTGTGACAAAGATCATGTCTTAATAGATCTCTTGTTTGGTTTAGGATTTATTAATGGTATTGATGAATTAACTAAACAATAGAATTGCTAGGGGGATTATTAGATCTATCAATAGAATTGTGTTTATTTCTTGTGTTCTAGAGTAGATAACTAGAACCCTGATCATATGATAGTTAGGCGCAAGCGAGAGCATGATCCACTACCAAAATTAGTCATGTTGAGCTAGGTTTAGAAACAAACGAGAGTTGATTTAGTTAATTTAGTGAACTTTTCGAATTAGGTCATAAAATTAACTCAAGAGACCATCGATCGACGCAGGATCATTGCCATCGATCGACGGTCATTTCGTGTCAACAAGCGAGAGCTAAGATATCGGACTTAGTCATAGATTAGACTCGCAGAGAGAGCTGGTCGTCTTTTACATTAGATAGGGATTTCTATGATTAATACCCTTAACTTCTATCATCTATAATTCACTTTCCTGAAACCCTAGATCTATCTATTTATTATTATTGTTTATTTAGCAATCAATCAATTTCTGCTATAGTTTATTTACTGATTTTTAATCTATTTGTAGCTTAATCGCGATTGTATTGAGTTTATTGTGTGCCCATGCTCCCTATGGATTCGATCCTTAAATACTACAATTTGACTTATTTTGGCAAAATTTGTTCGTAGGGTTAATTTGATATAGTTTGCTTTGAAATACATAAAAACCTCCTGTCAAATTTAGCATCGTTGCCGGGGAGCGAGGATTCGCCATTGGACTCAATTTGTTTAATTTAGTCTAGGTATTTTTCTATATTAGTTTACTTACATAAAATGTTTTATTGATTTCCAGGTACATACATATTAGCACTAGGAAGCAATGAGGAGAGGATTTTTGGGTTCTTCAAAAAATGAACATGCTGATTCGCGCACGATCCATAAGTCTACGAGGGAAGTCAACACCCTCCAAGAAGTGATCGATAGCAAAGAGAAGCGAGAATCGATCGACACCAATACTTCACCGTCGACCGATACTAACATCATGACATCGATCGACACCCACACTTCACTATCGATCGATACTATTGGCAGGAAGACAGAGAAAGACGAGGTACTAATACTGAGTTTGAAAAGAATGGTGTTTTACGAGACGAAGAAGGTCACGCTAGCAACAGTGCATGACAATTGATTTATGCATATGGGGCAGTAATCACTGATGCAATTGATGTTGCTGAGATGAATGACTTTGACCTAGATAGTAGCTGGCATGATTGGGCAGATGAGCATCTTTTTCAAGGTCTTCCTCACCAAGATCCCAAGAATCACATCAAAAAACTTGAGGATCTAGTCTCGAGTGTCGATGGGCATGAATGTTCAGATGGATTCATACTCTGCAAATTTTCCCCTCACACTCTCTCTGGGGATGCGTCTAGATGGTTCAAACAACTGCAGCTAGGATATCTCATTTCCTGGAATGGCGTCAAAAAGGTGTTCCTAAACAACTTTCTCAAAAACACTGCAGCACCTGAAGAGAGCAAGTTGGAATCCATGGTATTGCAAATTTTAGTGGGTCAGCAGAAGTTTCTGGATATTTCGAAGAGAAGCTGGCTGCCATCTACACTGAGCTGGATGGGAATATTGAAGCTTTAAACACTTATGTTAGGAAGCTGGATATTCAAATTCAACTGATTGCTGAGGATGCAAAAATTCAAGAAACAAATCCTAGCCACTCTGTAGACCCCATATGGTAGAGAGTTATGAACAACATGTATCTGGAGAGTCGAGTAGAGCAGACGAAGATGATATTTGTGATCAGATCATAGCTTTGATCGACCCCAAGACTTCAACACGATCGACACTACACCTTCTGAATCGATCGACACTACACATTCAGCATCAACCGATACAGACACCTGTTGTCGGTCAACACCCCTCAAGAAATTCAAAAATCGAGTTATATGCTTATACTACAGACTCGGCATGGAAGCAAAGAGGTAATATACACTCGTTGGCAGATGCATTGCTTGTTTGTGAGCCTGAGGCGAGACCAATTGTGGAAAAAGTTTATAAGGATGAGATCCCATACCTTGTTGTCCTTAAGCATATAAAACCACCCAACATTGAAGAAAATTGTGGTTCCCTGCACTATATCTGAAGTTCAAGTCCCTGTCCCTACCAGATAAAGGGGTGCATTTTGCTTCGTACATTGAGGACTTTTTATGATCATTATGCAACCCACTGTTTAGTAAGTTTTAAATTTTGTTTCACTTTCAATTATTACTGATTTGTTTTCGTTAGTCTACACAGAGCATCGACCGACACTTGATCACTGTTGATCGACGAAGTAACCCTAGTATCAATCAATCGCCACTTAAACTGTGTCGATTGACGGTCACCATCAACAAGAAGATATATCATTTTTCCTTGTTAAATTTGGTCCTTATGATTTATTTTCTTCACCAATGTCAGACTGTATAACACTCGTGATAGTGTTGTTTAAGTCTGGGGAGGTTTACTTATATTTTGTTCTATTTGAGTTTTATTTTCTATACTTATTCTAAAAAAAGGAGCAGAAACTTACAGGTGTACCATCTATCGATTTTGAAGATCAACATCAATCGATTTTGAAGAATCAACATCAATCGACCATGGAATATGAACATCGGTCGACATCAACATTGTGACATTGGTTGATAATCTTTTACAGAGTCTGGTATCGAGTTTCTCTCTTAAGCTATTTACTTATGATTTGTATTTTCCTAACCAATCCGGGACAGATTACACTGGGGACAATGTAATTTAAGTGTGGGGGAGGTTTTCTAACACTAATCTGACATTATGTGCTTGCTTTGGGGCCTTCTATACACTATCGGATTCCGTATGCAAGTCTGTGGGTACAATTCATTGCACCTCTGGTTCCCTTGTTTGTTTCTCTTCAACATCAACCTAAAAGCTTAAAAAGAGTGAGATGATTTCTCGAGATGGAGAGGGGTAGGTACATTATCGATGACCCCACTATTCCAATTCGAAAGGAATGATCAAACATTGTTGGAAGCGAGGGGTGGGTACATTACCAGTGACCCCACTATTCGCCTACAACTTTGCCCAAAAAACAAAAGAGAAAAAAAGAACAAAAAAAGAAAATAAGAAGAAATAAAAAAGAAGATGGCATAATGTTTGTGTTAAAAAACATTGGTCATTGGATTTGAGATCTAAAAAGATTCAAAGAAGAGAGAAAAGAGGGAAGAAAGGGATCATAGAAGACTTTGTGCATGGATGTCCAAAATTGTAGGGGTGAAAGTCCATGTGTCCTTTGATCGATACTCCCAGGGTAAAGTTTGCACTTTTATTTTATGCAAAGGAATGAAATCAGTAGAGGTGTGAGTCAGACTAGTATTTGCTAAGTTGTTGGTAGAATGGATCTGGTTGCTATACTAGGATAGGGTATATAAAATTTCTCTATGATTGACTTCACAGGATGTGGTTGCAACAAAGTAGGGTGATAGTTATACTTAGACATTATGTGAGTCCTCGCTTTTCAAAGCTCTTTCACAGGTTGCCTTCTTTGCTTGAGGACAAGCAAAATGTTAAGTCTGGGGGAGTTGATAGGGCCTGATATTTACCACTATTGTGCCATGATATCAGCTCTATTTAGAGTCTATTTTATGTGTTTAGAGTATGTTGTAGAATATTTTCTGGTTCAGGTACGTTATGGAGAACTTTAGTGATTCTGGAGCTTTTAGAGATGCAGATGCGTCAGATGTTTAGCTGTGAATGGAGACCTTTCCACCGTGTGATTGAGCTGATCTTTGACATAAGATAGATATTTGATTTAGCTTTCCCATTCCACCGGTTTGAGGTATATCAGGATCCTACAGCCAAAGTTATGCCTGATTTACTGGAGAGTGGTCTGTCGGCCTCGCGAGAGGAAGCTGTCGAGAGATGAATGACTGTCGATTGACGGTGCAGCCTTATTTTCGATTTATTGTCGATCGACGGTGATCCCAGAATACAGGCCCGACTAGTTTTAAGACCGAATAAATCCCAAAAGCCACCAAAAATTATCAGAATGCCCATCCACGACTTAAAACCCTATTTATGTGTTTATATGCCATTGTTTTAGGCAACAAGCTTTCTTTTATTCATTGTTATAGGGTTAGGAGAGAAGGGAGGAACTTCTTCAGATTCCTCTTGGAACTCCTTTTGGTTTTATATTATTTATTTATTCTATTCATCTATGATTTATGTGACAAAGATCATGTCTCAGTAGATCTCTTGTTAGGTTTAGGGTTTATTAATGGTATTGATGGATTAGCCAAACAAGAGAATTGCTAGGGTGATTATTCGATCTATCAATAGATTTTTTTTTATTGCTTGTGTTCTAGAGTAGATAACTATGACCCTGATCATATAGGATAGTTAGGTGCAAGCGAGAGCATGATTTACTACCAAATTAATCATGTTGAGCTAGGTTGCTAGAAAAAAATGAGAGTTGGTTTAGTTAATTTAGTGAACTTATCGAATTAGGTCATAAATCTAGACTCAAGAGACCATCGATCGACGCAAGATCATTGCCATCGATTGACGGTCATCCGGCGTCAACAAGCGAGAGCTGAGACATCAGAATTAGTCTATATATTAGACTCACATCGAGAGTTGGTCGTCTTTTACATTAGATATCGAGTTCTATGATTAATACCTTTAGCTTCTATCCCTCTATAATCCACTTGCATGAAACCCTATATCTAGCAATTTATTATTATTGTTTACTTACCAATCAATCAATTATATGCTATAGTTTATTTACTGCTTATTTAATCTATTTGTCTAGATTAATCGCGATAGTATTGAGTTTATTGTATGCCCATTCTCCATGTGGATTCGATACCTAAATACCATAATTTGACCTCTCTTGACAAGAGTAGTTCGTAGGGTTAATTTGATAGAGTTGCATTGAAATACATAAAAACTCTCCTATCAAGACGTGTCAGAAGTTTATCTATGGATGGATACTTTCTCTCGGTGTGATTGAGATGAGCTTTGAGTTAGCTTTTCCAATGCCACCTGTTTGAGGTCGATCATCATCTATATAGCAGAAGTTATGCCCATTTTACTGAAAGGTGGTTATGTCTGCCCTTGCGAGATGAAGCTACCGAGGAGACGAATGAAGTTTCTATCGACGGAACACCCTTGGTGTTGATAAACAATGAAGCCAGAGCACATGACGAGTCCATTTATGACCGATTTAACCCAAAAATTACGATAAATTACCATAATGCCCCCTTGACGACCCAAACCATATTTTACTGTTTCTAAGCCATTGTTGACGGCGTATGCTTCATACTATTCTAGAGAGAGAGAGTTTAGGATTGGAGAGAGATATGAACACCTTGGAGAGAGAAGAGAGAGAGAGAGAGAGAAGAGAGAGAGAGAGAGAGAGAGAGAGAGAGGAGAGAGAGAGAGAAGAGAGAGGAGAGAAGAGAGAGAGAGAGAGAGAGAGAGAGAGAGAGAGAGAGAGAGAGAGAGAGAGAGAGAGAGAGAGAGAGAGAGAGAGATCTGAACACCTTGGGAGAGAGAAGATCTTGAACTGCCCTTTGTTTCTTTACTCTATTATGTTTTTATTTATCTATTGCAGTATAATTCAGACCATCATAATGTTTTCTATGAATATGTCTGAGTAGTTTTATTGTTAGATTTAAGGTTCTATACATGTTATTTTATGGTGTGCTAAATATGCATTGTTGTTTGGGTGATTTAATTAGTTCTTATCTAGTTGTTTTTATTGCTAAGGTTAGGACTGATAAGCCTAAAATTAGATCTTAGGATTGATTGGCGCAAGTGAGAGCTTGGTTTGTTGCCTGAATTAACTAGGATGATCTAATCAGCTAGGTGCACACGAAAGTTGATCTAGCTGTTAGATAACATATCAAACCTATTCGCTAAAGCTTGCTAGACGAAACATCGATCGACGCTCCAAAAGGTGTATCAATCGATGTTTTGAAAGGTGCATCGATCGACACTCGAGAAGTGTATCGGTCGACATTATCTTAGGATTAACAAAGGAGAGATTAAATCCTAGGTTTAGACATTTTCATAATTTCTACAAACGAAAGCCCTTTATCAAATCCCTAACAACTTATCTAATTACATATCCATCATACCTAAGAGTACACTTAAGTCTACCTTCATCTTATTTTGATAACCTACAACACTTAATTCTTTGTTTACTGCTTTCTACCATTACTTTTTAACTTTATTAGGAAAACAATAAGTCCATTGTGTAATCTAAGAGTTTATGTGGATTATTTGCGAGAGTAAGTTTCTCTAAGGGTTAATTTGAGCATATCAAATTTAATGCTCAAATTAACCCTAGAGAAACTTTACTCTCTCAAATAAGAGGTTGGGTTGTAGTACTTAGGGCTTGAATCCGCTAGTTTTCCTGTCGGACATATTCTTATTTTGAAATCGAGAAATCTACACTCAATGCACTACAAATCAAACAATGCAGCCATTATCCTACTCAATTCAAGTCATAATGGACTCGAAGACCAAGTTGAAGCATCAAAATCCATTCAAATATGGTTTCTCTGCTCATTCAAGCTGCAACATCTAAAACATACCCGTTTTCAACCCCGAAAGACGGAGGACTGAGCCGGAAGACGACGGAGGACCGAGCCGGAAGACGCGGAGGACCAAACCCGGAAGAAGACAGAGGATCGAGCCGGAAGTAGCAGCTTCCGAATGGGAGAGAAGAAGAGTAACGCGAGTCGCTCGCAAAACACCGAACGCCCCGATTCCAAACGCAATCTGGGACTCTTTTTTTTTTTGAAAATGAGGTTAATAATGTTATTGCAATTGTTTAATGAATATGAGGGTATTAAGATTTGTGAAGGATATAAGAGATTTAAAGTTTTGGTTGGTAAGGGTATATAAGATGGTGTCTCAATAGTCAAGTATTCACGGACAAACTATCTAGTAAGTCCTCGTTACAATTTTGTCGCTTCTTTGATACCAAGATGGCTGCTCAAAAGGAACATCTTAACTAATTCTACCTAGTGAAAGATATAATATTTCTGGGTTTCAGCAATTGATCAGAAGTATTAACCAAGTTGGCAGGTTCTTTTCAAGTTAAGCTGTTTTGATTGTTTCATATTTGATTAGTGTTGTGTTTAGGTGACTTTGACTAAGCATCCGGTAAATGTGATGTATATTTGTGCAGTCATGTTTGACCTTAATGGTACGGATTCTGTTTTTGGTTGTGGTTAGGTTTTAGGACTGGTACCTCGAGACTTGCATGTGTATCTTCGTGGCAACACTGATTGTCGGAATGAGTTGGTTTGTAAGCTTGCTAAAGCGTGGAAGTTTAATATGTTTGATGAGCATCCCAAGATTGAAGTGCCTACATGGGATGCGCAATGACTTCTCAGATCATGTTTCTTTGGTGTGTCTAGCTATGAAAACGGATATAGTTACTTAGTCATCACTGGATCTACCTTTTAACGATCTCTAGCTTTATATGTGAAGAATTGGTGGTTAGTGGGCAATGGCGGTTTTGTTATTTTTTATTTGTATTTTGAATGTGTAAATTTTTAATATTTGGGTTTTAAAGTTTTAGGAGTTTGAAACGGGTTTGGACTAATAGAATACTAGATATTACTATGTACAAAAAATATTTTGACTATTGGAAAACATGTCTAAAACTTAAAACATGTTTTTTATTGTAATGATGTAGAAATTTCTTATGATTAAAACATGGTATGTTTGTTTTGAAACAATTTTTAGTTGTTGTTCAAAAACTATTAAAGTAGTAATAATACTATTTTCTCCATAGTAATACTTTTGAAAATTTAATATTAGGATAACTGAGTTTTTAAAGTATTATTAAGAAAACTAATAATTTTAAAAATTATGTCTAAAACTTAAACATATTTATCACATGTTAAAAAAAACTATTAAGGAACTTCATATAATTTAAAATGTGAGCCATTATTTATAAGATAAATAAGACACCTAAAACATGTAAAACATATTTCAAACGTTTAAAATATATTTAACACATGTTGGAAAAAAAATTAAGATAATGTTATATTTACACTTAGTAGTAACCAATGTAATACTAATACCATCTTATCATAGTATACTTTTGAAAATTTCAATATTTTTTTTGTAATACCACATGAAAAATTAAAAATTCTTAGTAGAACCATTGCATTTAGACAGGTTTAAATCATATATAACTTTCGTAGAAAAACAATATATTAAAATATATAATTTGTGTGATTCACCGCATTATGACGTTACCATCAAGACATTAGGCATAAAAGTATAAAGAAGTTATTGTGGAAATGATCAGTTTTTTAACAACTAAAGAAATATTAAATATTCCATGACTAACTGATATATAAACACGTATGTGAATATAAAATTTCAATATATATAAGTTATATTTGCAAAAAATATATTATAAGCTGAAAATATAGGGTAGAAATATGCATAATACATAGTAATTGAAGTAATTCAACGTAGTCTAAGATAGTTTTAGTGGTGCTATTAGTCCATAATATACATAGTAGTCCGAAGTAGTACCAGTAATACATAATAGTTCAGATCACAATAACCTCTTCCACAGATGTCTTCATCACTAGTGTGTGAATTTCATCTTCTCCCGAGATCCATCTTATCTCAGCCTCATCCTTGATGTAACTTCTCCCGTAGTCAAAGCATATGATTGTAATAGGAGAGGCCATAGGTTTCCCTGAAAAGATAGAATTATGATTAGTTTTAACAATTTAAAGAATCAAATTTGTTCAAGAACTTTGATACATAGTTGATCCAGTAATACTAGTAATACACGATTCAATTTAGTAGTACTCGTAATTCCAGTAGTTCCTTGAAATTTTTGTTTTCATCGATTTAACCCTTTTAACTGACCACAAAGGGTGTTATGCAACTCACAATATCGTCTACCAACATTGTAATGTATTATTCTTCTTCAAAACAGTGAAAAGTAAGCAGAAGTTTAGAAAATAGTCCTTAAACATCATTTTCATACCAATATTACCTAAAACTTTAGTTTTTCATCGATTTAGGTCTTTTTAATCAACTCATAACCTGGTACACAACCCACATTATCGTCTAACACCATTGTTATGTTTTTTTCTTCAAAACCAAGTTAAAAATAGAGAAATATACAAAATCTTCTTTAAACATTATTTTCATATTTTTTTAAAGACCCCACGATTTTTACAATCAAGCTTTAATATTTTTATTACCCATAACACATAGAACATAAATAGTATATTCTTATGAAATTTTTATAGAAAACGTACTAGATTACCTCAAAAATTAAGTTTCAAAATCGTCAACGGAGTTTATGAAAGAGAAAGGTTCAATTGTGGTTGAGGGAAATGAACAAGATGGACACATGTAAGAACGAGAGAGGTAGATTGGGTGTGGGGTTTTCTGTTAGGTTGAGCCATAAAGTCTTGACTTCATGTGAGTGGGGTCCGCTCGAAAGGGAAAGGGTCCCATTTTTTTGGGTCAAGTCTTGGTTTAATGTGAGTGGGGTCTGCCCGGATGGGAAATAGTCCGATTTTGTTTTGGGTCAAAAAGCTACGGTTTTATATATTAAAAATTAAAAAAACATGTGGGGCCCCAAAAAATGAGATAATAATAAAATAAGAAAGAGTAATAGAATGAGGGGAAAAGAGAAGGGATAATGAAAAAAATGGGTGGGGTAGTGAGAATAAATTTTTGGGAAGTGTGACATATTAGATTACTTTTCTTTTGTTTTGGAGATGCTTTGTGAGAAGTTTTGACAATAAATAACAAAAACGAGGGGATTAACTCAATATGCCTTTATTGGAAAAATCACTTTTATTATCTCCTCTCTATTGTCATTATCTCTTTGTCATTGCACTCTCTAAACTAACATTTTATTTGTTTAATATAAATATTACATCTCATATTCTACCTTACTAATACATTAAATAGTTCAATTTAATACACCAACCATAAATATCAACTACTTGACCTTACAAGCCAACCTTAACCAATAAAATCACACTAAGCTCAATCTCTTTGTTCTTCCCCATTCGTGCTCCACCTCTCATCCTCCATTGAAAAGTTTTGAATCTCAAAAGAAAGGTAATTTGTATCCATTTTTGACAATTTTTTATGAATATCAGTAAAATGAAGTTTCTATCATGGTTAATGTTATAACAAAAGATTTGTTGTTAATTGAGAGAGAATGAAAATGTTTTTCCACCACTAGGTGGGTTTTTATGTTGTGTTGATTTATGTCTGTTTTTGATGATTTGTTTTTGTAAATATTATTAAAATGAAGTATATATCATGGGTAATGTAAATAATGTAAATAGATAGTAATTTAGAGAGATGCTGCAAAATATTAGAAAATTTTGCTTAGGTTTAAGCTCTGTTTATGGGTATGTAGTATATCAGGACTTTTAAATGGTCATAAATATGATTATAGTGGTATAATCCGAACAGAAACGTCGTAAAAGTAGATTATTTTGCAAAATTATAATTTCTTGGTACTACTAAACCAACTAGTATTACTATGGCAAAATGGTTTTACTGGTATTACTTGTATTCCTATCTAGACATGTTCCACTGGTATTATTGTTATTACTGTATTGTTGTGGAATGAATAAGTATTAGTAATAGAACGATGTACGATGTGACAATTAATTCTTATTTCTTAATAATACTAATAATAATAATAATAATAATAATAATAATAATAATAATAATAATAATAATAATATATTTCAGGGAAAAGTGTAAAATCCACCTGACACAATCATTTGTTTTGATTACGGGAGATATTCTATGAAGATGAGACTGAAATAAAATAGATCTCGGGAGAAGATGAAGAGAATATGAAATAAACACGATTGTGTTGAAAGAAAATCAGTGGAGGAAGTCACATACTATGGTTTGGTTAAGCATATTTGCAGAAAGATATAAGTAGATGAATCTAAGATGGAAGCGAAGCTTAGTTACTTTCCAATGGTATTGTATTCGAACAACCCATCATATATATGGAATAATGAAGACGTTTTTGGTTATCTACTGCAAGTAAATCATGAGAAGTGTAGAAGTTTTCTACATGTGGAGTTCAACAATGATATAGACAAAACATATGAAGAAGTGCAAATTTCAGGAGTGGATGATGAAACTGATGTCTATGTCGAACTGTTATGGAGGCTGGTGATGAAGATGGTGCTGAGAATGATGTAACTGATATTGAAGGTATTGGTGGTGTGCTCACATTTTAAGAAGTCATTGAGATGCATGAGAATGTCACCGAAAGAGATGTGCATGTGTTTGAACATACATAATGATGGTCGCACCAGATGTCTATCAGGAACATGATGATGGTATGGATTTGGTCTTAGGTCAAGAATTTAGAACCAAAGAGGAAGCACAAGTTCATATTCAGACGGCTTCACACCAGAAGTGTTTTGAGTATGACACATTAAGTCGGATACTAAGAGATATGTGATAAAATTCTGAGGATCCAAAGAAGGATGCAAGTGGTTTGTGCGTGTTGCAAAGTTAATGAATTCAGATCTTTGGACGGTTAGAAGTTATATCAAGCAACATAGATGTTCTCTTGTTACTACAATTATACTGTCTAATAGAAGGAGAGGCACACCACAAATCGTTGCATTTGTTTTGGCTCAAGATTATCCTGATAGTTTTGAGACACCTTTTCCCAACACTCTGATCGATGGGTTCATCACAAGGTTGGTGTGGATGTATCATGCACAACGGCATGGAGAGGAAAAAGACTAGTTCCTAATAAAGTGCAATGAAATCCAGAAGAGAGTTTTTCTTTATTATATTGTTATATGCACATGCTGGAGCAGATGAATCCTTGCACAATAACTCGTGTAGTTGTGGATGAGGCCAAAAAATATAAGTATATGTTTTTTTTTTCTTTGGAAGCTAGCATAGAAGGGTTTTCGCGATGAGAAAAATCTCATTGTGGATGGAACACACATGAAGAATGTTGGTGGAGTTTTACTTGTTGCGACTGCTCAGAATCCCGATCATCACCACTACCCAATTGTGTTTGATGTTGCAGATGGTGAGAAAGATGATAGATGGATATGGTTTATGGAACAGTTAAAATAAGTGATATCCGGCGTCCCAAGGTTGGTGTTTCTTTTAGATAGAAACAAAGCTTGATCAAAGTAGTACGTCTACTGTTTTTTCATGCTGCTCATCGGTATTGTATATGACATTTGTCTCAGAATGTTAAAGGCCATGTCTGTAACAACAGAGATACTTGTGCATTTAAGTTTAGAAAGTGCACACATGCTTATACAGAGACTGATTTTTTGGAACTTTATCATGATTATAGGCAGGAAGTATCTTAGTGCAACAGAATATCTTGACGAAAGTGTTGAAGAGAAGGAAATGGGCTAAATGTTACTTTGAAGGAGATATGTACAATGTTGACATCACTAGTTCAGTAGAATATTTAATGGTATTCTTAAGGAGGCAAGAAAGTACCAATGATTGATGTCATCATTGCCAAAAATGGCTGAATGGTTTAAATAACATAGGAATGAGGCAACTGAAATACCACCCGCACTAAAGCATGTGCCTATTCTGGAAACGGAAAAATGCTCTAAAGATGTGTTGAAGCAGTGTTTCTACGGTTAACGAGTTAAACAACTTCCATCCTGAGTACAAAATCTTATGTAGTGACCATGAAATTTTATACCGTTAATATGGCTATGATGACTTACAGTTGTGAGCATTTGAAAAAGACAAATACACATGTGTGCATGCAGTATCTGCTGCAACATTCATGACAGATAAAGCGGGAAGGGAACTCCATCTATATGTGTATTGCTCTAAGTTGTACTGGGTGGAGCAATGGAGTTTAGCTTATCACAGGAAAATATATCATGTTCTTCATATGTCTGATTGGGTTCTACAGAAGAAGTTAAAGCACTGAAAGTACTTCCTCCAAATTTTGAAGTCAAAAAGGAAAATCACAACAAACAAGGTTTCCATCAGCAGGAGAATCATGTGGAAGAGGAAAAGGAGGCAGAGGGAGAGCCAGAGGCACATGCAGAGGAGAGCCAGAGGCACATGCAGAGATAGAGAAGAAGGTATAGCGGTGTATTTTGAATGTAGAAGTGGTTCCGGGTTCAGGTGTTTGAATGTTGAAATTTGTTTTATATGTGTAATCCGGGTTACTAGGAATAAATGTTTATATGTGTATTTGGACTTGGATTACTGGTTTTATTATGTGTAACTTCGTACTACTAGGATTATTGGTTTTATTATGTGTAATTTGAACTAATATGATTATTGGTATTATTATGTGTAATTCAGACTACTAGAATTACTGGTACTCATTATGTGTAATTCTGACTAACATAGATATTGGAAGTAGTAAATATGTTTAGTATATATAACCATATATTTTTTATTTATAGACTATGTATATAGTAAATATGTGTATTTATACTATTTAGATGATATTTTTCTATAATCTTAGGAAACTTATCATTTTTCCAAAATGAATTCTTAACTTTAATGGTTGTTGTGTGAATCTTAAGGCTTATAGTAAAGAGAATCCATAAAAATATGTATTTCTTGTAAAATTGTTTTATGTAATTCTTTTTTTAATGATATAATTGTAAAAAAATCATTGGTTTCACTACAAAAATATTTTTGTCACGGTTTTACAAAATAAACGTAAAATATACCAAAACAGAACTATGTGTAAGGTAGTATTACTACTAGTTTGAAGACTACCATGCATTATTAAGTGTAATTAAATATTTAATCTATATATCATGATGACAAAAAGTTTTACATGAGTATTTTTTTAAAATTATTCTTCTGGCTTTGTGTTTTAACATATGTTATGTATTTTACATGAGTAAATTGAAATTATTTTACGTATTTTTTTTCAAGCGTTTTTCTCCACATTAGTAAACTTATTAAATTCAAGTTTTCCGAGTAACTCATTTTTGGACATAGTTTTCCTGTAAATCTAGTTAACCACACATGTTTTAACATCAAAAGCAGAGCTAAAAATTTCAAGGAATATCTAAAGCATAACAAAAAGTTTAAGGAACATCCAAATTACTAAATAACATCCTAAATACTCAAATAACACATAACAAAACAGTTAAAAGATTACATTCTAGGCCTTTGTTTTGAGTTTCTTCTTTGGCCCTTCGAGGTCATCAGTTTTTCCCTTGTGTAAGGTGACTGCACCCACTGTGATGGTTCCACGTTTCTCTTTGGTGGCTGCGGTGTACATGGTTTTCAATGTAGCACAAGTCTTCCTCGGCCTGCCTCTCTTATTAGGTGTATCTTCTGTCTTCCTCGGCATGCCTCTCTTCTTAGATGCATCATCAATCTTTTTCGGACTGCCTCTCTTCTTAGGTGTATCATTCAGTTTTCGTCGACCTGCCTCTATTCTTAGCTGTGCCCTTAGCCTTCATATTTTTCTTATCTCTCAGATCTGGGAATGACATACTTCACTGCCATGACCTTGGGCCTATGGTGTATCGTTGGCCTGCTAGCACACGTCCTTTCGTCCACTGCCTTTGTGAACAACCCATGATCCAGCTTTACTTTTCTTTTTCAATGTAGTTTGAAGCTTCTTCCTCCATTTTTCTTTCAGATTCTTCCATCATTGCCTATGTATTTTCCTCTATGGGATTTTCAGCTTCTTCTACCATTTTTTCTACTCTTCCTTTGATTTGTCAGCTTCTCCACCATTTTTCCAACTCTTCATCAATTTTTTTCAGCCTCTTCCACCATTTCTACCGTCAGTTTCAGTAGTTTCTTGTTCAGTTACCATAGTTTTTTTGCTCAATCCCTCAGTTTTTCCTCTTCTTCCACAGTATCTTCATCTCTTTCCACAGATTATTTTTTGGTTTTCTGCAGCTTCTTCAGTTTTCCTGTTCCGGCCACAACCTCTTGCTCTGTTTTCTCAGCTTCCTTTATCAGAGTTTTCCTCTTCTTCCACAACTTCTTGCCTCTGTTTGCTCAGCTTCTTCATCAGAGTTTTTCCTTTGCTTCCACAACATTCTCTTCACTAGTTTCAGTTTTCTTCCCTCAAAAATCTTCAGCTACCTGTTCCTCTTCTTCACTGATTTTTCAATTTCTTCTTCTTCCACAATTTTCTTCTCTTTATCTGATACTTTCTCTTCTCTATCATAACTCATTGGCTTCCTCCACTGAAATTAACATATATTCACCATAAATTATGTCTTCATTCCTTTTAGATTCAGAGAAAGTTAATCGGCTTTCCATCTTCATTGCTTTTTTTTTTCAAAAACCACTGAGTCTTTTTGATTCCACTCCACCCTCATGTCCATGACCTCAAGCTTTGTCTCCAATTTTACGTTCAATGAGAAAAGCTGTCTACTATGGACTTCAGAATCCGCTCTTCCAAACCTTTCAAATGGACTCCTGACAGGATGATTTTTATGTATTTCAATACACCTCTATCAAATTAACCCTACAAACTACTCTTGCCAAGAGAGATCAAATTGTAGCATTTAGGGATAAAATCCACAGGGAGTGTGGACCACACAATAAACTCAATATAGTTGCGATTAAGCTAGGCAAATAGATTAATCAGCAGTAAATAAACTATAACATATAATTGATTGATTGGTAAGTAACAATAATAATAATAGCTAGATATAGGGTTTCAGGCAAGTGGATTATAGAGGATAGAGGCTAAGGGTATTAATCATATAACTCGATATCTAATGTAAAAGACGACCTACTCTCGTTACGAGTCTAACCTATTGACTAAGTCTGATGTCCCAGCTCTCGCTTGTTGACACGGAATGGCCTTTGATCGATGGCAATGAATCCTGCGTTGATCGATAGTCTCTTGAGTCAAGATTAATGACCTAATTCAATGAGTTCACTAAATCAACTAAATTAACTCTCGTTTGTTTCTAGCAACCTAGCTCACAGGATTAATTCTAGTAGTAGACCATGCTCTCGCTTGCGCCTAACTATCTTATGATCACGGTTATAGTTAGCTACTCTAGAACACAAGAAATAAACATAATTCTATTGATTGATTTAATAATCACCCTAGCAATTATATTGTTTGCCTAATCCATCAATGCCATTAATAACCCTAACCTAACAAGAGATTTACTCATACATGATCTTTATCACGAAAATCATAGATGAATAGAATAAATATAATATAAAACCAAAGGAGTTCCAGGCGGAGTCTGAAGGAGTTCCTCCATTCTCTCATAAACCTTCGAACAAGGAACAAAAGAAAGCTTGCTAAAGCGTTGTCGTAACAATGGCTTAGAAAACATATATATAGGGTTTTAGGTCATCCATGGGGTATTTTTGGTAATTTTGTGATGGCTTCTCGGCTTAAGTCGGGCATAAAAGAAGTCGGGCCTGTATTCTGGGATCACCGTCGGTCGACACCAAGGCTGTGCCATCGATCAACACTCATTCATCTTCTCGACAAATTCCTCTCCGCGAGGCAAACAAACCACTCTCCAGTAAAACAGCCATAACTTTGGCTGTACGATCCTGATTGACCTCAAACGGTGGAATTTTTAAATCTAACTCAAAGATCTATCTTATGTCAAAATAGCAGCTCATCTCACCGTGGGGAAGGTCTCCATCCATAGCTAAACATCTGACGCATCTGCGCAGTTTGCATTCTAAAAGCTCTATAATCACCAAAAGTTTCTCCAGAACGTACTTTAACCTGAAAACGCTCTAAAAAATACTCCAAACAACATATAATAGATTCTAAATAGGGCTGATATCATGGCACAATAGTGGTAAATATCAGGCCCTATCAACTCCCCCAAACTTAACATTTTGCTTGTCCTCAAGCAAACAAAGCATGTGAAAGAGGTTTTGAAAAGCGGAGACTCACATAATGTTTAAGTATAACTATCACCCTACTTTGGTTGCAACCACACCCAATCAAGTCAATCACAGAGAAGCTTTATATACCCTATCCTAAGTATAGCAATCAAATCCATTCTACCAACAACTCAATAAATACTAGTCTTACTCACCCCTCTACTGATTCATTTTTTCATAAATAAATTTGTATGCTTTACCTTGGGAGTATCGATCAAATGACACATGGACTCTTACCCCTGCAAATATTTGAGTACACAAGTAGTCTTCTGTGATCCCTTTCCTCTCTCTCTTCTCACTTCTCTTAGTCAATGTCTCCCTTCTTTTGAGGGTATCATTTATTTTTTTAATTGACTAAATATTTTGACATGTTTCCATGAATCAAACCCAAATAGTTTTTACCGCCAGATCATGTTCACTTCTTGTTGACCTTTCTCTCTTTCTGGAATCATATGAATCAAGCATTAATGGTTGTAGCCACAAATCTTGCTCGACTTCTTTAATCTGAAGGAGAGAGAGAGGGAAATTAAAAGCACACAAACTTTTACCTTTCAAACTTGCAGAAAGAATCCGATCCAGTGTATACTGATCCCCAAAGCAAGCAAATAATGTCAGGATTAGCATTGGAAATCAGATTTGGTTCCTTCAACTTTCTAAGCAAGTGTGATATAGGCGGCAGGATGATCCACTTTGATATCTCTAGTAGTCTCTGCAAATAACCTTCTAAAAATGGTGCTAAAGTGTAGTTAGTCAATAATAAATCTTGATCACAGTCCTTCCTTGACTCAATAAAACTTTTTGAAAAACTTATATAATTATAGAAATAAAACTCAAAAACAAATAAATAGCGTTAGCGAACCTCCCCCAAACTAAATTACACAGTCCCCCAGTGTAATCCGTCCCGGATAGGTTAGGGAAAATCAAATCATAAGTAAATAGTTAGTGTAAACTCGATGCTCTTTCTGTAAGAGGGTGTCGATCGATGGTAGGCTTGTGTGGTCGATCGATGGTCGCGATCCATCATCGACTGATGGTGCCTCTAAGGTGTCAATCGATGGTGAATTTAAACAGTCCTGTAAGTTAAATTCGAATTAAATAGTAGTATAAGTTAAAACTAAATAAAAACTTACTAAACAGTGTGTTGCCTCCCACTCAAGCGCTTAGTTATAGTCTAAAGCTCGACGTTTGAACTCTCTGTCTAGAATGGAGGTGGATCAACACTTGGAAAACAAAGTGTCTACATCTTCTTTGGCCCTTCTGAAACCATGTACCAACGAAGCTTCTCATTGCCTCATCTTCTCTGGCTTTCTCATTGTTCATGATCTCCTTAGCAACCTTCACTGAATGCATTCTCCTTTGTAGATTCTCAATACTGCATTGTAGCATTCTAAGTCTGGCAGTTGTAGTCTCTGATATATCCTCCAATTACTGAGAGATATCTTCTTTCATCAGGCTTTGAGAAAAAGTAATCTCATCGAACCTGTCTTCTAATTGTTTTTCCTGTTGCGGACTTTTGTCTGTCGAATTCAGTATCGATCATAGGCTTGATGCTGCCTTCGATCGATGTCATTCTATCTGTTCCAATCACATGCTGTCTTCGAACAATATCCAAATCTTTCTTCATATCATTCATGTGTGTAGTCAAACCGGTGAGACACTTGTCTATAGGATAGTAGACATCATCAAGCCTCTTGTAGGAATCATCCAGTGACATATCTTGAGCTTTGTAGATCTCTTGCACAATTTCATCAATCTCTGCTTTGTTGTATGTCTCTTGCTTCTTCATAGACATAGTTGGTTTTGCTGCATGTTCTGGGTAAAAATATGTAGCTCTGTCTCAAACATAGTAGCTCTTGTCTAGAAATGCTCAGATGATGTCTTCCTTTGCATATTCACGGACGTCTACCGTCTTAGTCAGCTGCGTGCATTGTCATTCTCATCTCTCTTTAGATGCCATACTCATCTTTCTTTTCCCACTGGAAAATTCCTTCTGCCATTAGCATCATACGCTCTCGTTCCATGCTCTATATGACCGTCAATTAGTAGTGGGTTTATCTAAATGACTGATCGTGGACTTCCTGAACCAAAGGATTAGAGGTCCAAAACTGTTTCACACATGGAATGGTGCCGATCGATGCATGATGGCCGTCGTCAATCGGATTTTTGATGTTTGGGAGAGTGTGTAGATTATTGTGGATTGGCACATTTTTCTGTTCCTCAGATGTCCGATTGATTCTTGTACTTGTGTGGCAATCGATGGATGTTGTCTAAATAAAGTTCTTGATTCAGTAGCCATAACAAGGGCATCTGCTACATATTCCATAGGTATGTTCAGAGTTCTACCATTGAGAGCTCGTGCACGTCCTTATGTATCTTTGAAAATTCCAAACTCATCTCGTCTGAGATAACCATCACATGTAACTTCTGCTCTTGGTTCTTGGTTCTTGTGTGCGTCGGATATTGTTTGAAGGCAATGTGATGTTGTCGATTGACGCTTGATTATCCACTTTAAGCGTTCACTACCCAGCCAGCTTCTTCCATTGCTAGGCCGCGATACTCAATCAGCTCTTCCTCTCGTAATCTGCATCGTATTCTTCGTAAGCTTCACCATAATCCTTGGTATGCCTGATGGGTGTCAAGCGATGGTGTACGGTGACAGTCGATCGATGCTCGATAATCATACTTTTGGCCAAAAAAGATATCCAGCTCCATTAGACATCGCAAGTATATCTACCACATCTTCCCTCGTGACATGCAAAATTCTGCATCCATAGCTCTTGCGTGACCGTCATGGGATCTCTCATAATATCGAACTCATTTGGTTGTAGATAACCATACTCCCTTTCGCGTTCTGGCAGCTGAATCCAGTTCAGACACTGAAGTTAATGCATTATCGGATCGATGATGAATGGTTACCATATATCATGTTGAGTTCCGAGTTCAATGGGAAACATGAAAAACACCAGCCTCTTCCATAGAAGTACCTCGGTATTCGATTATCTCTTCTTGTTTGTAGTTTTCATCGTGCTCGAGGTAGGCTGGATTGTAATCGAGATCTGTGTGGTAAGGTATTGATTAGTTTTGAAGGGTGGGTGTCGATCGATAAGAAGGCTTGGGCGTTCGATCGATTGTTGAAAGGAAGCTCATCGATCGATTGTTCGGGCTAGATGTCGATCGATGCTCCTTCTTCCGATTCCTCATTTGAACTCATAATCGCAGAGCATGTAGCAACAAGTTCTGCATCATTACATAATTCAACCAGAGTAGCTTTGCTCTTATTCTTGACAGGTTCATAAAAAATATTCTGATCAATTAGAGATAAATACAACTTGTTTAGCTTCATATCGCAGATAGCTCCCACGGTGGCCATGAATGCTATACTAAGTAGTAGCGAAGAGTTCCAGTCTATCCTGATGTCCATCACATGGAAGTCGACTGGGACTAGAGTATTGTTAATCTGCACTGGAACATGCTTTTACCATCCCTCCTAAGTTTCACTCTTGAGCAGTTCTAAAAATGCGTCGAATCATTGGAGGTTTTCCACTCTCAGGTTCAGCTCCTCTACCATAGACCTAGCATAATACTCACTAACAATCCAGTTTCAAAAGGGCATTGGGATATTCGTGGCCTTTTGATGAAGCATGGGATCACGAACTTTCCTGGATCACTTTTCTTTTTCAGACAAGTCATTGGCTTCAATCTTCCTCTCAGAGGTGATTGAACATGATTTCTATGTCATCATCCTGTCACCCTTGTTTCCCTGAAAAACATACACAATCTGTGAGTATAATAAGCTTCATCAAAAAGAGATATCTAGAGGATTTTAAAAACTCTTTTAGGCAAAGCTATCCATGCTCCTTTTCATTGCTCCTCTGGCGTTGATGCTTGGGGATCTTTGCCTCCTATTTGAGTGTCCTCCATCTTCTCTATCGATATTCGTAGCTTCATATGTGTTTGTAATTTTTTTCTGAAATTGTCACGGTCGGACACCACAATCAAGCTTGCATTCTGAGCTTCTCTCTCTCTTAACTTCTGCCATAAATCATGATCAATAAATACATTGACGTGGTGCTTTTGTCCAGCTCTATTTTCTCCTTAATCAAAGCTCTCATGCCTCCTAATGGTTTTGCTCGTCTGCATCACTTGATTCTACAACTTCTTTACATGGGTGCTGAGGTTTCAATTTGGTATTGAGGTTGAGGTACAAACCATCTATTTTTCCATTAAAATCCATGTTCATCTTCTGTTGTCCTAAAACTCTATCAACCATCGCTTTGATCTTTATTTCTTGAGTATTTGGAGGAGGATTCTGGTAGTAGGAAGATCCATAAGTGTTGTTGTTGTTGAAAGGCCTTCGCTTTGGAACTGTGATTGAAGTTACTACTTTGACCATTACCATAGGTGTTCCTATTGAAACATGGATTCCCTTTTCTCTGTAAACCATTCCCATCGATGTAGTTCACATTTTTCTTCTTCAATCTCATCTTCTCCAGATTTTACTGCCTCTACTTCTGCAAAAAGTAACATGTTTCTTAAGAAACTTATGAACATTATCCAACTTTGCCTTGACTTCTCAAGTCTGCTCCTTGCTCACAGCTAGGGTTGATTTCCTCCCTTTCAAAATTTGTGTTCATGGTACTGCTGCTTGATGCCAGATTCTCAATCAACTAGTAGCTTCTTCAGGGTTTCTGGTGCTGAAATTTCCCTCATTGGATGTGTCCAAATCCATCTGATACTGCAATCCAATACCTCTGAATAAAATGCTAAGAAGCTGCACTTCATTGAACCTGTGATGTGACAATCCCTCTGGTATGACTTGAATCTGTTCCAAGAATTTCTAAAAGACGCTGAAGGTTCTTGTGAAAAAGTAGCAATCTTGCTCCTTAGATCTCTGCTCTCGCGTCATCAAGAAGTTATGCAAGAAAGCATTCTTGATGTCAGTCCAGGATGTTAGAGATCCCGCTAGTAGCTGCTTAAACCACCACCACCGCCACCGGTTTATCCTATTCATGAGATAGGTTTTTCAGACTGACGGGGTCAGATGAAGAAATTGGAAGCTAAGTTTAGAACGGAAGTTGGAGATCATTGTTGTCCACCAGAGCTTTCACTTAATTGGCTATGCAGTACTGCGTGGGGATGCACTAGTATGGTGGGAAGGAGTGCGACTAAGCGGAAGGACATCAATAGACATACCTTCGTAGACTTTAAAAGGGAGTTCGGCAGAAAGTACTTCAAAAAGAAGCTATGATAGGAAGAAAGTGACTTCGAGCATGTGAGCCAGTGTACCAGGACTATTAGAGAGTATGAGGTTGAGTTCAACCGACTTCGCAGATTCGCAGGAAATGGTTTATCAGAGGAGGATTGATCAGGAAGTTTCTGGATGGGATGCGAGTGGATATTCGCATAGATGTTGTGTCGTCACATACCACAGATTGGGAGATTTGGTGGAGAAAGCTGCTGAACAGGAGATGGGTCTAGCCGAGGAGCAGAAGCTCCTCAAAGCGGCGCACAGAAGGTGGTTAGAGCTTCAGAGCGCATAAGAGACTTTGGACCAGTATGGATCACCGAGTTGTGCCTCGTTGCCGTAGCAGTCATAGTGGA
>CAJHQP010009119.1:0-23777 GCA_905132765.1 Moricandia arvensis
GTACGGACTGATCGCAGGTCCTGGAGCCATCGGGTGTCATCGTTGTATCGGATGCATGATGTTATGGTGTGTGCTTGTGGTCGTGTGTCCGTGATTAGCCGAAGAACCTCTATCGGGTGTGCGGGTGGTGTAATCGGCTTCGTTACGGGGTGTGTGTGCGTAGGGGTATGTGCTAATCAGTCGGTAGGCTTGTATCGGTTGTGGTTGATTGATCGTCTAAGGGTTATGTGATTGGGAGATCAGATTGAATCGATAAAGAGACGATTAGAAAATTAGGGTTCTTGACGACTGACTTTAGTTTATGAGTTTCGAATAAGCTTACGGGTTTATGAAGAGACGTATATCGTGCTGATAACGTGTTAAGAAAAAGAATGGGGAACTTGTGATTCTTATTCATCTCAATCGCATGGAGCTTCCCTTTATATATAGGGAGTTACAATAGACCATATTAATAAATCGGAAAGATAAATTCCTAGATAACATGGAAAAGGTAAAACACTATCCAAAAGGAAAAGGAAAGTCTTGCTAGTCCTAATCCAGACATGTCGATGGCAATATTTCTTTTGATCGAGTACGATTCATTTTGGTCGGATCCATCTTATCCTTGTCGGATCTGGTCGGTCTAATCTTCATTGTTATTGCATCCATTATCAAATGATTCATAACAGAAGAAACATTAAGAACACATTGCCCTTTTGTTTGGTGGATAAACCCTACATGAAGTGTGAAAAATCGTCTAGAAAAGCACATAATAACGACATTCACATAATTGTGAATTGGAGAAAACCAGAGATCTGAGTTCGAATGGTTTAAAAACATTTCCAAGAAAATTTGTGAAAATTTCGAAGATAGTTTTGGGACATAATCCCCTCATAATTTTGTAAATCTAAGAAATTTTTTTCTTCATAGATTTCCCTGACAAATTCTGTAATGCATTTGATTTAGCTTTTTCCATCTTAACGATATCCAACTCTTTCTTCTATAAGCAATTAATTAATGTGTTAGTAAAGATTGTTCATACTAACCATCATATTTTGTGCAAAAATGTTGTAGTCTTATAGTTTGTTGTTCTGAAAGTACTCTTGTATCTTTGGAAGTAGTGGGCCTCCGTTCTTTGAAATATATCATGTTATATGTGAAATGATGTTAATGTAACTTCAATATATTTAGGTTTATATTCTTATACACATGCTTCTTGTGCGGCCACTACTAAAAACTAGTGTAAATCCATGACGTTATAGATGTGTGTGTTTGTGAAACAAGAATCATTGTAGTTGTGTTGTTATAGTTCTTTTGCTTCTACTTCAATTTTACTGATTGCTTTGTTTTTTGTGGTACGTCTCGTGAGCTCGAAGCAGATTTGAGAATTGGGCTTGAAATAAAACTGAAGAGTTCAAGTCTGTTTCAAGGCGTAATTGGAAGACATCCACTCCGGTCTTTGAGACCCATTTCTTGTCAGTGCTTCTTTCCCTAGATTGATATTTCCTTGGTTCGCCACGACCACGAGCTAAGTCCTTATCATATGTCGCAGCTATTCATGTCGACCTTCCCTCTCATCTCATGCCCACTCCCACATCTCTTTGACGTCGCGAAACATCTCGAGCTTTGACCTATGTCCGAGTTGGGGATCGGCTGAGATCAGAAAGAGAGAGAGAGAGAGAGGAGAGAAGCGAGCCAAAAAGGCAAACAATACGGTGATTGAGGTTTCTAACATTTTTGTTTGCGACCAAAAGTGGGGCTATGGGAGCAACAAACTTCTGTTCTCCGGCTCATTAGGGTCCCATTTTTGTTTCTCAAAGTTGGAGAGTACTTCGTCACTCAACCACATAATATTATGGCTTTGAATTCATCCGAGGAGCGATCTTCCCCAACCTTCAAGGTGATTATGGTGAATTCGTCGTTCATGCGAAAGGATATGAGGCGATGAATCCAACTCTGTTGATAATAGGGTAGTGTGCCACAGCTTCATGCTCCTGATTATATTTCCTTGTAGAATATACCATCTTGTTTCGTCTCTGCCACCAACTTTTGTTTGGCTGAAAGATCACTGCTCTGCCAGAGGAAGATATGTTTTCTAGCATGAGCTAAGAGGCCGTTAGCCACTCAAATGTCTCGATGGTATGTGTTCTGCCCTTTATTGTTTGATTAAGGTTTGAGGTGATTCATGATGCTTTGTAGCTTATGAGCTGGGTGAAAACCCTCTTGCCAATGATTGTAAAGGCGGGTTTGGCTTCCTTCAAGAGGATCATCAAATCGAGGTAGTGCTTCTCATGATTGAGATACATCCAAGACCGAGCATGTAGGAATCGTGAAGCTCGTAGCTTGTATTGCAGTTTTGAAGACTGGCTCAAAGGTCAGACGCAGCAGGTGGGAGAGTCATAAAAGGTTGGAGCACTCTATTTGGCAGCCTCAAAACAATGTATACGTACTCGCCTAGAAGCACATCTATTTTGGAAGTTTACTCACCTAAATTGTTGTTAGTTACAAGACAATTGTATATAACTTTAGTATTATGGTTGATATAGTTATCAGCCATGTTCGATGAATAATGTCAATTGTTGATGTTGTTATTGTTGTTGTTGTTTGTAGTAGGGCATGAAATAACGAAGACGGAGAGTTGCGGGAGATTCATTGTAAGGCTCAAAAGTTGGGAAATCGGCCGAATCCTACGTCAACAGGGGCTAACACGTCCGATCAAGTACAAAAACACGTTACCTTTTGCGAAAACATACATAACTAGTACACAATTCAATTTCCATACATGAACTTTCAAAATTGTTTTTAACATACATGACCTAATTTTTCGTTAGTCAAACGTTAAGTTGTCGTTAACAGGTAACATGAAGTCGGTCAATTCCAATCAACAGTAACAAAGATCACAATCAATACATAAACACGTCACCTGTGCGAAAACATACATCAACTAATACAAAATTTAAATTCAATACAGAACTTCCAAAATCTGTTTTTAATATACATGAATTTATTTTCAATAGTCAAATATTATCGTAATATAAATGCTATGTCACATGTTAATTAAAGAAGGTTTTATTGTATTATATGGAATATTAAACTTGTATTACGTGTAAATTTAACTGAGAAAAATAAATAATTTAAGCCAAACGATTTCATCTTCGTGTAACTCATTAGTTAGCTTTTCTATTTAATCTTTTTGACATTTTAGCACAAAAAAAAAAGTACGCACAGAGAGACAACAAATGACGAATTGAAAAGAGATAAACGAGAATGGACAAGGTACACATTTTTTGTTTCTCTATGTTTGATTTTATACTATGTTATCCTCTATGTGTAGGTCTTTTTTTTTCGAAAAAGTCAAAACAAAGTTAAAGAAAAAAAACAACTAATGAAATTACACGAAAACAAAATCATTTCACCAAATGCATTTATTTTCTTAGTCATTTACCATGTAATACGTTTTAATTACACGTATACAATAAAAAAACTTAACTTAATCAACACGTGACATAAATTTTATTCCGTAATGTAGATTAGTGAAAATTAAGTCAATGTATTTAAAACCAGAATTTCAGAAGTTCATGTATTAATTTTAAATTTGTATAGTGATGTATGTTTTCGCCACAGGTGAAATCTTTATGTATTGATCGGGACCATTGGCCATGTGATGTATGAATTGGCCAATTCATGTTACAGTCAACAACAACTAACGTTTGACTAACGAAATTAAGTCAATGTTATCTTAAACCCAAAATTTTGAAAGTTAAGTCATGAGAATTAAATTCTTACTAGTTGCATGATAATGTTTCGCACAGACAACACGTTTATGTAACTGATCGGGACCATTAGTCTCTGTTGACGTAGTAATTGACCGATTTCCCCTCATAAGTTGGGATGAACCCAAGTATAATTAACATCTGATGTTTTTGCTGGGCCATTCGAATTGAACGCCCAAACATAACAATAAAACGAAATTAAAAACTGCATGTAAGTGAAGCAGACATGTCAAAATAAGGTGTGAATGAATTAATAACATAGTATCTTGGAGAACCAAACTACTTTATATATAGTATGCCTAAAACTTGTTACCGAGATCCGATCGAATACGAATCCGCTCCAAAAAATCTGGATATTCAGAGGGACCAGACTTGGATAGAAAAAGTTGGATCCGTCAAAACAAAAATTTGATCCAGATATCTTGATTTTTAGTTTGAATATCCGTATCCGTAATTTTTTTGATAATTATTTCAAAAAATAGTAATAAATATATAATTAATTTATTTCCTTATAATTTTATTCTATAATAATATAATCTATAATTTTTAAAAAGTAATTTAGAAATAATTGAAAAACATTATAATTATATTTATTTTTAATTATTTTTAATATTTAATATATCAATAATATTTATTATTACTAAATTCTAATTCGGATCCGAATATCCATCGACATATTATAATTTTTAGAAGATATCCGACATTCGAATATCCCAGAATCCTGGATCCAGAAAAAGATAGTAAAAATATAGATCCGCCGAATAAGAATTCGGATCTGGATACCTTAAAATATTTCTGGAAAAGAATCCGTCTCCTGCCTAATATATAAATAAATATCCTCTTAATTACAGAAGTTAGTGTTATGACATCTTGAGTATTACCATTATTTTGGTATTAAAGGTCTAAAAAAACGTGCAGAACCAATTACCCGTACAATCATAATAGTTAAAAAATCATATAGATAACGTAGGTAAATACAGTGATTTTTGTTAATATTAATGTGATGAAACGGTGCGGTTTGTAAGCATTCAGAGTCCAAAATATCGATGAGTTTGATTTGCGTTTGTTATTTTTGTCAACAATTTCCGTTTGGTTATGTGACTCAACTATATGCATTTTCATCATTTTATAGGGTTTAGGAGTTTCACAACGTACAACATATGTACAACTATTAAAGAAGCATGTAACCAGGACTGCTACCTCCACTTCAGAAACCTTTGATTCCCTCCAAATTATTTAGAACTCTTCTCGAGCTTATTTTCTTTTATAGGTTTCTAGTCACTCGTGCTGTCCAGCATCTCTTGCAGTCACTTTTTTACTAACTAGCTCTCTGCCTTACGAATCCATCCATTCTCATGAGGTCCCACTTGGCTTTAAGTCGAGAGCTTTTACAATATTGCAAAGCGATATCTTTTTATAATGATGATAAATCTATGGCGTCAATGTTAACTCAAAATTCATGTTTTCTTGCCATCAAAGATTCAAAGTAAGCAAACAAAGCCTACAAATAGGGGGTCAAAAAGGCCAAAAATAATGAAAGTATCCAACCCTATCCATATCATGGATCTAAATGAATAAAAATTAATTGGAATAAATGATAATAGATAAAATAGTGATGGACTTATTGGATGGTTTAAAACGATTTGGATTAATGGAATAATGAGTTACCATAACCACACCAATAAAAAATTTTATAAAACAAAATAACCAAATCAATTATATAAACAAAAAAGGACAAACTAAAATTTAAACTAATGTTCCAAATCAATTATATTTTAATTTTTTCAAATCTATCTAAATCAATTTCAAAAAACTAAATATAACACCAATTATCACATATATTTTCTTTACAACTACAATTTTAAATATATAAATATTAGATGTCTATTAAAATTTAGGAAAATTGCTAGTATAAACCATAAAAATATTTATAATTCACAAATTAAACCATATCAAACTGATGGCTTATGATACACTATATATTATGATAAAGTAGTACATAAAAATATCTTTCTTCATAGACCAACTTTCTACTCTCATCTGATACAATTACTAACTGAAAAAAAAGCGATGACATGGAGAATGAGATTTAAGCAAGTAGAAGAAAAATTTGATAGGTTAAAGCAAAATGTTTTATAATGATTATCTGAATAGGTTTAGTTGTGTGATCTACCGTAAAGTTACAATCACTTTTGCGGAAACTGAAAATTGATCGTCATGTTGAAAAAATAAGAAAAACATGATGAACAGTTACAATCTCGTGTATTATTCTATCTTATTATGGAAATATAGAATAAGAAATAAACTCACAGTAAAAGATATGAATGTCCTATTAATACATATTGTTTATATTTTAGGAAAAACATATGATAAATATATGATTTCAAAATAATGAATAGTTCTTACTTTTTCCTTTTTTTTTTCCTTCCTTTTTCTTACTCGTCTAATTTGAGATTGATCCTTTAAAAATAATAAATCTCCGGTGAAGAAAAAGATGAAATTTTTTTTTAACAATTCTTGCATATATGTAGTATCTATTTATTTATTTTTAATGAATATAGAATGTTAAAGTATCTTCTACAAACAACAACACCTTCATTATTATGTATATATTTGTTGTTATACTACTTGTAAACATCAAACATCACCACCACCATTGCCCTCCTCCTTTTCCTACGAACAAGAACATCTCCTTCTTTTATTTGTTATCCAACATTGAACATTTGGCATCACCACCCACCATCGGTTTCTTCCCTTATTACAAACAACAACATCCCCTCTTCTAGATAATTATTTGTTTTGTTATCCCCTCTAGTAACATTGGCAGCACCACCACCTCTCATTCTCATCCTCCAACTTTTGTAGAACCAACAATATTTCTTCTCTTATGCATTATTTTTGACTGTTATCTGACTTGTAATATCGATATCATCACCGCTGCTAGTTTCTTCATCCCTCTCTCTCTCATTATCATATTCCTATTTATATCCTCTTTCTCCTACGTTCCGGTGTAGCGAAAAATTATATTATCGAGAAAATTACTTGTGCTCTCCAAATCATCCAAACCCAAAGAAAATAATAACATTATAAATTAATTTAGTGTGTTCCATTTTATAGAAAAGCAAACAAAAAAGTAAGTGAACACTAACCAAAATATATCAACTTTTGTTATGAATTCATATGGATTAATTTTTTAATTATTTTAAAAAATGCTTAGGAAAGTATAGTTCATCAATTGTGCACAACGCTTCAAACAACGGTCACACACATACAAAGAGATCTTGTCCACGTTTTTTGGTAAACACACACAATCCCGAAAAAAGTCATAAATTACCTTCTTATCTACTTATTATGTACATATGGCCAATCACTCTACAAATTTAATCATATTTCGAAAAAAATTCATAAAACTAAGTTTTTTCATTACAAATTGTAAAATTGAATTTTTTGCCAAAATTAAAAAAAAAATTAAGGTTCCTTTTGCAAAATCGAGTTTTCGTGTCAAATCCATAAAATCTCATTTTCTGTCAAAATCGTAAAATTATTATTTCCGCCAAAATCATAAATTAAAATTTCTGTAGATAACTACAAAACAAGTTTTCCATCAAAATCGTAAAAACAGGTTTTCCCGCTAAAACCATCAAATAGAGTTTTCCCGCCAAACACAAAATCGTGTTTTTTCACTAAAACCGTAAACTCACATTTTTTGTCAAAGCAAGAAAATCTAGTATTCCCACCAAAACCACAAAATTAAGTTTTCATGCCCAAAATAGCAAAATCATGTTTATCCAGTCAAATCTTAAAAAACGAGTTTCCATTTAAAACTGTAAAATCGTGTTACTCAGCCAACACCGTAAAATCAATAATTCAGCCAAAACGCAAAGTCGTATTTTCCTGCCTAAACCTCAAACACTTATTTTCATCCAAAATCGAAAAAAAATCACGTTTTCCGCCAAAAATAAAAAAAATCGTATTCCGATCAAAACTACAGACCACATTTTCTGTCAAAATACGCAAAAACCGAGTTCTTACCAAAACTCAAATTGAGTTTCTCTCCAAAACCAAAAAAAAAAAAAAAAAATCCGCAAAATTCTAAAAACGTGTTTTCCATCCAAAACCACAAAAACGTGTTTTTACCGCCAAAACGTAAAATTGATTACCCACCAAATACGACAAATTCTTAATTCCTGCTAAAAATTGCAAACTCTTTTTTTCCGTCATAATAATAAAACGTGTTTTTCTTGCAAAAGCCGTAAAATCGAGTTTTCTGCAAAGCCGTAAAATCGATTTTTTCACCAAAAATCATAAAATCATCTTTTCCCGCCAAAACCGCAAAAATTGAATTTCCCTCCAAAACGTTTAATCGAGTTTCACCAAAACGAAAATCATATTTCCCGCTAAAAACCAAAAACTCACTCTTTTGTCAAAATCGCCAAAATCAGTTTTTATCCAAAAAAACCGATAAAATCGATTATCCTGCAAAATCGTGAACAAAATTTCAGCCAAAACCTTAAAAACAAGTTTCCCCACCAAAACCGCAATCAGTTTCCCGCTAAAACCGCAAACCTCAAGTCTTCTGTAGAATCATAAAAATTTGTTTTTTGACCAAAGCTCCAACGTGCTTTCCCGCCAAAACTAGGGTTGGGCTGTTCGAATACCAACTTTCCGGGTTTGAACGGGTATTTCAGATTTTAGGTTATTCGGCATAGGGTTTATACTCGTTGGGTATTTCTACACCTTGGTCGGGTTCGGGTATTATCCGTAATCGGTTCGGAAAATCCCAATTTCTCCTAATTCATATCCCTTCAGGTATTTTGTTATTTCGCTTTTGGATTTTTTGAGTCGAGTCAAGTACGGATTCGGCAAACGGGTAAAGGCCAATCCTACCAAAAATCTTAAATTTTTGTTCTCTCGCCAAAATGTAAAAAATCCGGCTATCCAATCAAATAAGACAAATGTATTTTTCATCCATACAAAAACCCACGTTTTTCCAAAGTCTAAGCAAAAAAAAATTTTGTCCCTATAATAATGTTTTTACTTAATAACCATTTAAACTATATTATATTACCTCATGGCAATTTAAGAAAATGCTAATCGATAACTAGCGCTTTATAAAAGAATTAGCGACTAAGCTGATAATTCAGAGTCTATGCGAGGTCTAAGGCAATAACAAATTATTGATTTATTATTATATAATATATGAAAATATTATAGTTTTAAATAAAGAAATATAAAAATTACTATGATAAATTATCAAAATTAGAAAACCAAAAAGAAATTAACACAAATTTATGGATTTATACGAATATTAAGCTTAAATTAACAATATTAGACTATGTAGATCAATATAACTGATTTCTCAATTTGAATCGTACATATTGGTAAAAAATCAGACTTTAAGAAATCGTTTTGGATAGAATCAAGGTGCCGCAAACTGATTTTAGAACTTGCTCATGGATAAACCATTAAAACACCATTAACTCATTAACAAGTGGAATTGGTTAACTCATAACCTATATAAACTTAAAACCATTTGGATATATTTGGTTTTGGAAGGTTTACTCATTTTGACAGCCCTAACTACCAAATCCTAATACCCTCTCATGAATCAGAGGCTCTCAATAAGTAGTAGTAATCATGAGTGGTACATTTGCCTCTAGCTAATCCAACGACGATATCACCATCCCTTCCATCAATTTACCACTTTCTTAAATTTCCCAAATTCAATAATTTATTGTATTACCAAAACCCTTTTTGAATAGTAATAAAAGAAAAATTAATATAAAGGCTGTACGAAAGCTTCCCTCTCCAAAGTTCTGCCAGCTTTCTAACTACCGACACATGCTTTACACTACGGACCCATACACTGTCAATGTAAAGTATAACAACTCGCATAGAAAACAAAAAAAAAAATAATATTTTTAATATAGATCTGTCCCCAGATGATTTGAAGTAAATCGGTCGTCGGTGACGGCAAATTACAAAAAAAAAAACAATAAAATCGATTTTATTTATATAGCTAAAAGATCTTATACTATCTCTTTAATTATTTGACAGATAGTTTGCAGAAGCAATCTAAATAACAACTTAACCGTTAATTATTATCTAACCCTATCATATCAAAAACAAATAACTTTTGACGATCAAAGTAAAAGTATTTTAAACATTAAAAATGAAAAACCAAGCTAAAGAGTCTCTTTCTTTTTCACCGATACAGTCCTTTGTTCCTTTTATAAACTCAGAACAGAGAGAGAGCAATTGCATGTTCATCTCTTTAATCTCACTTTCCCTTTAAACCCCATAAAAATAAATGTCAATAGACTGACTTTTCTTTTCTCCGAAATTTTGATCACAAAGTACACAATTTGATGAGATGAAGTCGAATAATCAAAAGATTCATCAGAGAAGAAGCTAATGTTTGGATCGGAATTTAAGCGGTTCCGGTTCCATCGACCCGAACCGGATCAAAATCATGGTCTTTGCTACATCATTACCTCGTCTCAGCCACTTACGCTCTCTACCACTCTTCAGCTCATCTCCAACTCCACGTGCCTGTCAAGTGAGCCTTCTCCGCCCGTTGTTCGACCGCTTAAAACGATCATTGTGAACTCATCTCAGCCGTTATTCTCTTCCCAGACAAACCAGACCGCCGAACCGGATCTTACAGCCCTTCACCTCCTCCTCCGCTTCCTCCACCGGAAACGGGCTCCTCACGTAGTGTTCGGAATCGCAGCGCGTCGGCCACCAGGCCCTATGGAAACAGAGGAAAGAGATATACAAGCTGCTGGTTACAACCAAACCAAATGACGTGGTTATGTCTGCTAGAGAAAAACACGGTTAAGAAGTTCGGGCAAGACAACGAAACTAACCTCCCGCCGAGTGAGAATCTCCGCCCGACATTCGAGTTTCCTATAAAAATAAACAGGGACACAGATCGGCGATTCGAATATCGCGGATCGTGAACTGAAGACGCTGAAACTAGGACTCAAAGACGTAGAGATCGGTTCGTGATGAGGAAACGACGATGATACACCAGTTCTGGTCCCCCGAGAATCTGATCAGAGTGCTGAGGAAACATACGATCATAATCAGATGATTACATCGAAGATTTATCGAAAGTCATCTTCAGACATTTACTTCTTTACGGAATGGCTTATGGCGGTGGGATTCGCCGTGAGTTATCCTTTGGCGGAGCGGCGAGCAGAATGCAGCATCGTTGCATAAAGAGATTATCCGGCGTTGTAACCGGTTTCCGATGATCGATGCAAGCTTGCATGTCCTGAACTCGGTGTTCCACTCACTAAAAAACTCGGTTTTCACCAGGTCAGTAATATCTCTTTAATTCCTTCCTTTTTAAATAATAAATGTTCTGCGCAGATTATTACGATCGTGTAAAGTTGCTAGTTAAACAGCAGTTAAATTCATCCTCCAAAAATATGTCTAAATTGCTAGTAATTTATTAAAATATACTATTTGAAATATATAACACAATTATAAAACCTATAAGTCTGACTTTGCTGTCGTTTCATTTTACTCTAAAATCGAGTTGAAATCAAATTTTTAAACAACCTGCACTCCATTTCCCACTTTATTGAATAAAAAAAAAAAAAAAACAAATTAACTTTATTCTAATACTATAAATTAATAATTTTTTTGTTCGTTCATTAATTTGTTTTTAATAGTGAAGTTGGTTTGATGAAGAAAACTTCGTTATAATACAAAAATTGTTCATAATTTTGAAAAAAAAAAAAATGGAGTTTCAACATTGAAAATGTATATTATTAAAATTAATAGACGCCGGTAGTTATATTGACAATATTTTATTAGATTAATGGCAGGTAGTTTAAAACTTCAAACAAAGCATCTACAATAGGGGTGGATCCGAATTGTATCCTAATATTTTTTGAAAGTATTTATTAATTCGATTGTTTCTCGCTTTGGAAAAATAAAGTCCCCAAAAATTTATTTGAAAATTCGTTTCGATCCGTAGCCACCGAATATTCGATGTCCTGGATATCCATAAAATTAACCGGATAATCCGATTTCAACCGCTAAAAAAAAAATAAAAATTTAATCTCTTCTCTTTCCTCCTCCGCTCCCCATCTATATCCCCAACAGCAAGTGTCACGATATATTGTGTTTTGTGTTGAGATAGAGATTAAAATTTTTATTTTTGTTTTTACGGTTGAATCGGATATCCGGTTAATTTTATGGATATCCAGGACATCGAATATTCGGTGGCTACGGATCGAAACGAATCAAATAATTGACTATTCAGACGAAACAAATCGAATTAAAAATACTTTCAAAAACTTAGATACTTAATTCGGATCCACCCCTAATTGTAGACTTGTAGTTGAAGTTTAAACTACCTGCCATTAATCTTAATAAAAACATTGTCAATAAACTACCGGCTCATTAATTTAATAATAACATTTTCAATGTGAAACTCCATTTTTTTTTCAAAATAGAACAATTTTATGTATTATAACGAAGTTTTACTTCATCAAACCAACTTCACTAATAAAAACAAATTAATGAACGAACAAAAAAATATTAATTTATAGTATTAGAATAAATTAATTTTTATTCAATAAAGTGGGAAATGGAGTGAGGTTGTAAAAAAATTGACTTCAACTCGATTTTAGAGTAAAATGAACTGACAGCAAAGTCAGACTTATAGGTTTTATAATTGTGTATATATTTCAAATAGTAAATATTTTAATAATTACTACAATTTAGACATACTTTTTGGAGATGAATTTAACTGCTGTTTAACTAGCAACTTACACAGATTCGTAATAATCTGCCAGAACATTTATTATTAAAAGGAAGGAATTAAAGAGATAATTACTGACCTGGTGAAAACCGAGTTCTTTAGTGAGTGGAACACCGAGTTCAGACATGCAAGCTTGCATCCGATCATCGGAACCGTACAACGCCGGATATCTCTTTATGCAACGATCCTGCATTCTGCTCAGCGCCACCGCCAAAGGATAACTCACGGCGAATCCTCCACCGCCATAAGCCATTCCGTAAGAGAAGTAAATGTTCTGAAGATGACTTTCCGATAAACTTCCGATGTAATACATCTGATTATGATCGTATTTCCTCAGCACTCTGATCAGATTCTCGGGGACAAAGACTGTATCATCGTCTCCCATCACGAACCATCTCACGTCTTTGAGTCCTAGTTTCAGCGTCTCAGTCACGATCCGCGATATTCGAATCGCCGATCTGTGTCCCTGTTTATTTTTATAAGGAAACTTCGAAGTGTCGGCGGAGATTCTCACCGGCGGGAGGTTAGTTTCGTTGTCTTCGCCGACCTTCTTAACCGGTTTCTCTAGCCAGACATAACCACGCATTTGATTTGGTTTGTACCACAGCTTGATTATACTCTTTCCTCTGTTTCCATAGCCTCGCCGACGCTGCGATTCCGAACACTACGTGACGGAGCTCCGTTTCGGTGGAGGAAGCGGAGGAGGAAGTGAAGGGCTGTAAGATCCGGTTACGGCGGTCTGGTTTGTCTGGAAGAGAATAAACGGCTGAGATGAGTTCACAATATCGCTTAAGCGGCGAACAACGGCGGAGAAAGGCTCCACGTGACAGGCACGTGAGTTGGAGATGAGCTGAAGAGTGTAGACGACGTAAGTGGCGGAGACGAGAAGGAGGAGCAAGACCATGAGTTTGGATCCCGGGTCGGGTCGATGAACCGGAACCGCTTAAATCCGATCCAACATTAGCTTCTCTGATGAATCTTTATGATTATTCGACTTCATCTCAATCAAAATTGTTACTTTGTGATCAGAAATTTCGGAGAAAAGAAAAATCAGTCTAGTGACATTTATTTTTATGGGTTTAAGGAGAAAGTGAGATTAAAGAGATGAACATGCAATGGCTCTCTCTCTGTCTGAGTTTCTAAAAGGAAACAAAGACTCTTATCGTGAAAAAGACGAGACTCATTTACTTGGTTTTTCATTTTAATGTTTAAAAAATACTTTTACTTTGATCGTCAAAAAGTTATTTGTTTTGATATGATAAGGGTTAGATAATAATTAACGGTTAATTGTTACTATTAGATTGCTTCTGCAAACTATCTGTCAAATAATTAACAGATAGTTATAAGATCTTTAGCTATATAAATAAAATCGATTTATTGTTTTTTGTAATTTGCCGTCACCGACGACCGAATTTACTTCAAATCATACTGGGGACAATCTATATTAAAAAATATTATATTTTTTTGTATTACTATGCGAGTGTTATACTTTTACATTGACACGTGTATGGTCCGTAGTGTAAAGCATGTGTCGGTAGTAGCAGAAGCTGCAGAACTTTGGAGAGGGAAGCTATCTACTAGCTTACTATTAATTTTTCTTTTATTACTATCAAAAAGGGTTTTGGTATACAAATAAATTATGAATTTTGGGAAATTTAAGAAAGTGGTAAATGATGGAAGGGCATGGTGATATCGTCGTTGCAAGCTAGAGGCAATGTACCACATCCATGATTACTAACTACTATTGAGAGCCTCTGACTCATGAGAGGGTATTAGGATTTGTAGTTAGGGCTGTCAAAATGAGTAAACCTATCCAAACCAAACTATATCCAAATGGTTTTTAAGTTTATATAGGTTATGAGTTAACCCAATCCACTTGTTAATGAGTTAATGGTTTTAATGGTTTATCCATGAGCAAGTTCTAAAAATCAGTTTATGCGGCACCTTGATTCTATCCAAAACGATTTTCTTAAAGTCTGATTTTTACCAATATGTACGATTCAAATTGAGAAATCAGTTAATATTGATCTACATTAGTCTAAATATGTTAATTTAAGCATTAATATTCGTATAAATCCATAAATTTGTCTAATTTCTTTTGTTTCTAATTTTGATAATTTATCATAGTAATTTTATATTTCTATTTAAAACTATAATATTTCATATATATATATATATAATAAATCAATAATTTGTTATTGCCTAGACCTCGCATAGACTCTGAATTATCAGCTTAGTCGCTAATCTTTTATAAAGCGGCCTAGTTATCGATTAGCAATTTCTTAAAAATTGCCCATGAGTAATAATAATATAGTTAAATGGTTATTAAGTAAAAACATTATTATAGGGACAAAAAAAATTTTTTTTGCTTAGACTTTGGAAAAACGTGGGTTTTTGGTATGGATGAAAAATACAATTGTCTATTTGATTGGATAGCCCGATTTTACAGTTTGGCGAGAGAACAAAATTTAAGATTTTTGGTAGGATTGGGCACTTTACCCGGTATCCGAATCCGTACTTGAACCCGACTCAAAAAATCCAAACCGAAATAACAAAATACCTGAAGGGATATTGAATTAGGAGAAATTGGATATCCGAACCCGAACGGATAATACCCGAACCCGACCAAAGTGTAGAAATACCCGAACGAGTATCAAACCCCTATGCCGAAATACCTAAAAATCTGAAATACCCGATTCAAACCCGAAAGGGTATTCGAACACCCAACCCTAGTTTTGGCGGGAAAAGCAACGTTGGAGCTTTGGTCAAAAACACAATTTTATGATTCTGACAGAAGACTTGAGTTTGCGGTTTTAGCGGGAAAACATGATTTTGCGGTTTGGTGGGAAAACTTGATTTTAAGGTTTTGGCGGAAATTTTGATTTCACGATTTTGACAGGATAACTCGATTTTACGGTTTTTTCGGAAAAACATGATTTTGCGATTTTGACAAAAGAGTGAGTTTTGGTTTTAGCGGGAAAATATGATTTTACGTTTTTGGTGGAAAAACTCGATTAAACGTTTTGGAGGGAAATTCAATTTTGCGGTTTTGGCGGGAAAAGATGATTTATGATTTTGGTGAAAAAAATCGATTTTACGGCTTTTGCAGAAAACTCGATTTACGGCTTTTGCAGAAAACACGATTTATTATTATGACGGAAAACAAGAGTTAGCAATTTTAGCAGGAATTACGAATTTGTCGTATTGGTGGGGAAATCAATTTTACGGTTTTGGCGGTAAAACACGATTTTGTGGTTTGGATGGAAAACACGTTTTTACAATTTTGACGGATTTTTTTTTTTTTTGGTTTTGGAGAGAAAACTCAATTTGCAGTTTTGGTAAGAAACTCGATTTTGCGATTTTGACAGAAAATGTGAGTCTGTAGTTTTGACGGAAAATACGATTTTTTTTTATTTTGGCGGGAAAACGTGATTTTTTCGATTTTGATAGAAAATAAGTGTTTGAGGTTTTAGCAGGAAAATACGACTTTGCGGTTTTGGCTAAAAATATTGATTTTACGGTGTTGGCGAGTAAACACGATTTTACAGTTTTAAATGGAAAACTCGTTTTAAGATTTTGACGGAAAACATGATTTTGCGATTTTGGCATGAAAACTTAATTTTGTGGTTTTGGTGGGAAAACTAGATTTTCTTGCTTTGACAAAAAATGTGAGTTTACGGTTTTAGTGAAAAACACGATTTTGTGGTTTGGCGGGAAAACTCTATTTGATGGTTTTAGCGGGAAAACCTGGTTTTACGATTTTGATGGAAAACTTGATTTTGTAGTTATCACGAGAAATTTTAATTTATGATTTTGGCGGAAAATAATAATTTTACGATTTGACAGAAAATGAGATTTTATGGATTTGACACGAAAAACTCGATTTTGCAAAAGGAAACCTTAATTTTTTTTTTAATTTTGGCAAAAAATTCAATTTTACAATTGTAATGAAAAAACTTAGTTTTATGATTTTTTCGAAAATATGATTAAATTTTAGAGTGAATTGGCCATATGTACATAATAAGTAGAAAAAATAAGAAGGTAACTATTTATGACTTTTATCGGGATGTGTGTCAGTTTACCACAAACGTGGACAAGATACTCTTTGTATGTGTGTGACCGTTGTTTGAAGCGTTGTGCACAATTGATGAACTATACTATCCTAAGCATTTTTTAAAATAATATAAAAAAATTAATCCATATGAATATCATAACAAAAAGATTAGATATATTTGGTTAGTGTTCACTTACTTTTATTGTTTGCTTTTCTAATAAAATGGAACACACTAAATAATTCATAATAATGTTACTTATTTCTTTGGTTTGGGATGATTTGAGAGAGCACAAAGTTAATTTTCTCGATAATATAATTTTTCGCTACACCGGAAACGTAGGAGAAAGAGGATATAAATAGGAATATGATAATGAGAGAGAGAGGGATGAAGAAACTAGCAGCGGTGATGATATCGATATTACAAGTCAGATAACAGCAAAAATAATGCATAAGAGAAAGAAATATTGTTGGTTCTACAAAAGTTGGAGGATGAGAATGAGGTCGGTGGTGCTGCCAATGTTACTAGAGGGATAACAACACAAATAATATATCTAAGAAGAGGGGGATGTTGTTGTTTGTACATAAGGAAGAAACCGATGGTGGTGGTGATGCCAAATGTTACATGTTGGATAACAAATAAAAGAAGGAGATGTTCTTGTTCGTAGGAAAAGGAGGAGGCCAATGGTGGTGGTGATGTTGATGTTACAAGTAGTATAACAACAAATATAATACATAATAAGAAGGGATGTTGTTGTTTGTAGAAGATACTTTAACATTCTATATCATAAAAATAAAATAAAATAGTATACTACAATATATGCAAGAATTGGTAAAAAAAATTCATCTTTTCTTCACCGGAGATTTATTATTCTTAAAGGATACAAAACTCTCAAATTAGACGAGTAAGAAAAACGGAAGGAAAAAAAAAAGAAAAGTAACACATATTCATTATTTTGAAATCATATATTTATCATATGTTTCCTAAAAATATAGAACAATATGTATTAATAGGACATTCATATTCTTTTACTGTGAAGTTTATTTCTATTCTATATTTCCATAATAAAATAGAATAATACACGAGATTGTAACTGTTCATCATCGTTTCTATTTTCTCAGACATGACGATCAAAATTTTCAGTTCCGCAAAAAAGTGATTGTAAACTTTACCTAGATCACACAAACTAAACCTCATTCAGGATAATCATTATAAACCATTTTGCTTTAACCTATCAAATTTTCTTCTACTTGCTTAAATCTCATTCCTCCATGTCATGCTTTTTTTTCAGTCTAGTAATTGTATCAGATGAGAGTAGAAAAGTGTCTATGAAGAAAGATATTTATGTCTACTTTATCAATAATATATAGTGTATCATAGCCATCAGTTTGATATGGTTAATTTGTGAATTATAAATATTTTTATGGTTATACTAGCAAATTTTCCTAAATTTTAATAAGAAAAACATCTAATATTTATATATTTAAAAATTGTATGTTGAAAGAAAATATATGTGATAATTTGTGTTATATTTAGTTTATTGAAATTGATTTAGATAGATGAAAAAATAAATAAATAATTGATTTGGTAACATTAGTTTAAAATTTTAGTTTGTCCTTTTTGTTTATATAATTGATTTGAGTTATTTTGTTTTATAAATTTTTATTGGTGTGGTTATGGTAACTCATTATTCCATTACAATCCAAATCGTTTTAAACCAATCCAATAAGTCCATCAACTAATTTTATCTATTAATTCATTTATATCCAATTAATTTTTATTCATTAAGATCCATGATATGGATAGGGTTGGATACTCATTAATTTTTGGCCATTTTGACACCCCTATTTGTAGCTTTGTTTTGCCTACTTTGAATCTTTGATGGCAAGAAAACATGAAGTTTGAGTTAACATTTGACGCCATAGAGTTTTATCATACATTATAAAACGATATCGCTTTTGCAATATTGTAAAAGCTCTCGGACTAAAGCCAAGTGGACCTCATGAGATGGATGGATTCGTAAAGCAGAGAGCTAGTCTAGTAAAAAGTGACTGCAAGAGAGCTGGGACAGCAACGAGTGACTAGAAAACCTATAAAAGAAAATAAGCTCGAGGAAGAGTCTAAATAAATTTGGAGGGAAATCAAGTTTCTGAAGTGGAGGTAGCAGTCCTGGTTACATGCTTCTTTAATAGTGTACATATGTTGTACGTTTGTGAAAACTCCTAAAACCCTAATAAAAATGAGAAAATGCATATAGTTGAGCACACAACCAAACGAAATTGTTGACAAAAAAAAACAAACCAAATCAAACTCAATCGATATTTGGACTCTGAATGCTTACAAACCGCACCGCATCACAATTAATATTAACAAAAATTCACTGTATTTACCTACGTATCTATATGATTTTATTACTATTATGACTGTACCGTAATTGTTCTGCACGTTTTCTTTTTAGACCTTTAAAATACCAAAATAATGGTAATACTCAAGATGTCATAACACTAACTTCTGTAATTAAAGAATATTTATTTATATATTAGGCAGGAGACGGATTCTTATCCAGAATATTTTAAGGTATCCAGATCCGAATTCTTATTCGGCGGATCTATATTTTTACTATCTTTATCTGGATCCAGGATTCTGGGATATCCGAATGTCGGATATCCTTCTAAAAATTATAATATTCGATGGATATTCGGATCCGAATTTAGATTCTTAAGTAAATAAACTATTATTGAAATATATAAAATATTAAAAATAATTAAAAAATAAATATATATATATAATGTTTTCAATTATTTCTAAATATACTTTTACAAAATTTATAGATATATTATTATAGAAATAAAAATATAAGAAATAAAATTAATTATATATATATATTACTATTTTTGAAATAATTATCAAAAAAATTACGGATACGGATATTCAAACTAAAAATCAAGATATCTGGATCAAAATTTGTTTTGACGGATCCAACATTTTACTATCCAGATCTGGTCCCTCTGAATATCCAGATTTTTGGAGCGGATCTCGTATCGAATCCGAATCTCGGATAACAAGTCTTAGGCATACTATATATAAAGTAGTTTTTCTCCAAAGATACTATGTTATTAATTCATCACACCTTATTTTGACATGTCTCTTCACTTACATGCAGTTTTAATTTCGTTTTTATTGTTATGTTTGGGCCGTTCAATTCAAATGGCCCACAAGAAACATCAGATGTTAATTATAACTTGGGTTACCATCCCAACTTATGAGGGGAAATCGGTCAATTACTACGTCAACAGAGACTAATGGTCCCGATCAGTACATAAACGTGTTGTCTGTGCGAAAACATACATCAACTAGTAAGAAATTTAATTCTCATACATGAACTTTCAAAATTTGGGTTTAACATACATTGACTTAATTTCCGTTAGTCAAACGTTAAGTTGTTGTTGACATGTAACATGAAATTGGCCAATTCATACATCAACATGGGCCAATGGTCCCGATCAATACATAAAGATTTCACCTGTGCGAAAACATACATCAACTAATACAAAATTTAAATTTAATACATGAACTTCTGAAATCTGGTTTTAACATACATTGACTTAATTTTCACTAATCTAACATTACCGAATAAAAATTGCATGTCACGTGTTGATTAAGTAAGTTTTTTATTGTATTATGTGGTAAATTAAAACGTATTACGTGGTAAATGACTAAGAAAAATAAATCATTTGGGTGAAATGATTTTGTTTTCGTGTAACTCATTAGTTAGTTTTTTCTTTCACTTTTTGTCTTTGACTTTTCGACAAAAAAGACCTAACACATAGAGGATAACATAGTATAAAATCAAACATAGAGAAACAAAAAATGTCTACCTTGTCCATTCTCGTTTATCTCTTTTCAATTTCGTCATTTGTTGTCTTCTCTGTGCTACTTTTTTTTGCTAAAAATGTCAAAAAAGATTAAAGAGAAAAGCTAACTAATGAGTTACACGAAGATGAAATCGTTTGGCCTAAATGATTTATTTTCTCAGTTAATTACCACGTAATACAGTTTAATTACCATATAATACAATAAAAACCTTCTTTAATTAACATGTGACATACATTTTATATTCGATAATATTTGACTATTGAAAATAAGATCAATGTATATTAAAAACAGATTTTGGAAGTTCATGTATTGAATTTAAATTTTGTATTAGTTGATGTATGTTTTCGCACAGGTGACGTGTTTATGTATTGATTGTGATCGTTGGTTACTGTTGATGTAGGAATTGACCGACTTTCATGTTACCTGTTAACGACAACTTAACGTTTGACTAACGAAAATTAGGTCAATGTATGTTAAAAACAAATTTTGAAAGTTCATGTATGGAAATTGAATTGTGTACTAGTTGATGTATGTTTTCGCACAGGTAACGTGTTTATGTACTGATCGGGACCGTTAGCCCCTGTTGACGTAGGAATCGGCCGATTTCCCAACTTATGAGCCTTACAATGAATCTCCCCAACTCTCACGTCTTCGTTATTTCATGCCCTAACTAACAAAACAACAACAACAATAACAACATCAACAATTGACATTATTCATCGAACACATGGCTGATAACTATATCAACCATAATACTACAAAGTTATATACAATTGTCTTGTAACTAACGAACAATTTAGGTGAGTAAACTTCCAAAATAGATGTGCTCTAGGCGAGTACGTAATACATGTTGAGGCTGCCAAAATAGAAGTGCTCCAACCTTTTATGACTCTCCCCACCTCTGCGTCTGAACCTTTGAGCCAGTCTTCCAAAACTGCAATACAAGCTACAGCTTCACGATTCCTAACATGCTCGGTCTTTGATGTATCTCAATCATGAGAAGCACTCACCTCGACTTTGATGATCCTCTTGAAGGAAGCCCAAACCCGCCTTTTACAATCATGCAAGAGAGGTTTCACCCAGCTCATAAGCTACAAAGCATCATGAAATCAGCCTCAAACCTTAATCAAACAAATAAAGGGCAGAACAACATAACACATCGAGACATTTGAGTGGCTAACGCCCTCTTAAGACTCATGCTCAGAAACATATCTTCCTCTGGCAGAGCAGGATCTTCAGCCAAACAAAAGTTGTGGCAGAGACGAACACAAGATGGTATATTCCTATCAAGGGAATATAATCAGGAGCATTGGAAGCTGTGGCACACTACCCTATTATCAACAGAGTTGGATTCATCGCCTCATATCCCTTCGCATGAACGACGAATTCACCATAATCACCTTGAAGGTTGGGAGAAGATCGCTCCTCGGGATCGAATTCAAAAGCCATAATATTATGTGATTGAGTGACGAAAGTACTCTCCAACCTTGAGAAACAAAAATGGGACCCTAATGAGCCGGAGAAGCAGAAGGTTGTTGGCTCCCCATAAGCCCCAACTTTTTGGTCGCAAACAAAAATGTAGAAACCTCAATCACCGTATTGTTTGCCTTTTGCTCCTTCTCTCTCTCTCTCTCTCTCTCTCTTTCTGATCTCAGCCGATCCCCCAACTCGGACATAGGTCAAAGCTCGAGGATGTTTCGCAGCACGTCAAAGAGATGTGGGAGTGGGCATGAGATGAGAGGGAAGGTCGACATGAATAGCTGCGACATATGCATAAGGACTAAGCTCGTGGTCGTGGCGAACCAAGGAAAAATCAAACTAGGGAAAGAAGCACTGACAAGAAATGGTCTCAAAGACCGGAGTGATGGTCTTCCAATTACGCCTTGAAACAGACTTGAACTCTTCAGTTATCAAGCCCAAATTCTCAAAATTCTGCTTCGAGCTCACGAGACGTACCACAAAAACAAAAGCAATCAGTAAAATTGAAGTAGAAGCAAAAAGAACTATGAACAACACAACTAACAATGATTCTTGTTTCACAAACACAACACATCTATAACGTCATGGAATTTACACTAGTTTTAGTAGTGGCCGCACAAGAAAGCCATGTGTATAAGAATATCAACCTAAATATATTGAAGTTACCCATTAACATCATTTCACATATAACATGATATATTTCAAAGAACGGAGGCCCACTACTTCCAAAGAATACAAGAGTACTTTCAGAACAACAAAACTATAAGACTACAACATTTTTGCACAAAAATATGATGGTTAGTATGAAAACAATCTTTACCTATACAACATAATAATGCTATAGAAGAAAGAGTTGGATATCGTTAAGATGGAAAAAGCTAAATCAAAATGCATTACAAGAATTTGTCAGGGAAATCTATGAAGAAAAAAATTCCTTAGAAATTTACAAAATTATGAGGGAATTAAGATCCCAAAAACTATCCTTCGGAAATTTTCACAAATTTTCTTGGAAATGTTTTAAACCATTCGAACTCAGATCTCTGGTTTTCTCCAATTCCAAATATATGTGAATGTCGTTATTATGTGCTTTTACTAGACGATTATTCACACTTCATGTAGGGTTTATCCACCAAAACAAAAGAGCAATGTGTTCTTAATGTTTCTTCTGTTATGAATCATTTGATATGGATGCAATAACCATGAAGATTAGACCGAACCAGATCCGACCAAGGATAAGATGGATCCGACCAAAATGAATCATACTCGATCAAAAAGAATATTCCATCGACCATGACTGGATAAGGACTAGCCAAGACTTTCCTTTTCCTTGTTGGATAGTGTTTACCTTTTCCATGTTTATCTAGGAATGTTATCTTCCATTTATCTAATGATGGTCTATTGTAACTCCCTATATATAAAGGGAACCTCCATCGATTGAGATGAATAAGAATCACAAGTTCCCCATTCTTTTCTTAACACGTTATCAGCACGATACGTCTCTCATAAACCCTAAGCTTATTCGAAACTCATAAACCTAAAGTCAGTCGTCAAGAACCCTAATTCTAATCTCTCTTTATCGATTCAATCTGATCTCCCAATCACATAACCCTAGACGATCAATCAACCACAACCGATACAAAGCCTATCCGACTGATAGCACATACCCGCGTACGCACACCACACCCGCGAACAAGCCGATACACCACCCGCATCACCCGATAGAGGTTACTCGGCTAATCCACGGACACACGACCACAAGCACACACCGATACACATCCAGCATCCGATACACACCGATTGACCACCCGATAGGCTCCAGGACCTGCCGATCAGTCCGTA
>CAJHQP010009120.1:0-23767 GCA_905132765.1 Moricandia arvensis
ACTTCTCCCTAGTTTCGTGATCCTTAGAAGAGACGAGAGAACATTGAGACACTTAAGATATAAATAAAAAGACAAAATAGAAGAGAGGAGAAGAATTGATTTTGATGATTTGGGGCAAGCGATTAGAAATCAAGTTTGATTTTAGGTTTATCGGTTTGATCTGACGGGTGACTAGGTGGGTCGGGTTGACCCTGGTTTTCTCTGTAATTATGCTGATTTCAGCTGGTTTCTAAGTCATTTACACGTTTTTCAATTGAAAAGTAATTGTAAATGAAAATACACTTATAACGGGAATAAAAGAGATCACTTTTTGTAGAGGGATATAGAGATGATTCCTCCATGAAATGGTTCATGGGTTAAAAACAAATCCGAGCTGCCATCAAGAGTACATTGCCATCAAAACTGACATGTCCAAAGCTTATGATAGAGTAGAATGAGATTTTCTTGAAGCGTTTTTTGAGAAGATGGGATTACACAGGACATAGATTGACTGGGTCATGCGTTGTATACGCCCAGTCTCATATTCTATCATAGTAAATGGTCAATCGCAAGGTCATATTGTTCCCTCAGCATGGCATACGTCAAGGGGACCCTTTGTCGCCATTAATCTTCATTATTTGTGCGGAATCTCTTGTACACACCATGAATCAAGCTGAGAAAAGTGGAGATTTAACTGGAATGAAGATGTCGCGAAGCAGTCCATCGATACAACACTTACTCTCTTGCAGATGATAGCTTGTTTCTATGTCGAGCTACGCTTAGTGAATATATGTAGCTTCTATGATGCTTGGCGCTTTACAGTCGTGCTTCGGGTTAGGAATCAATTTTGAGAAATCTTCAGTTACTTTTGGCGCCAATATTAATCCGGTTTTCGAAAGAGATTGTTGGCGGAAAACGAAGGAGGAGTTGGGTCTTACTTGGGACTGCCAGAGTGTTTTAGTGGATCTAAGCAAAATGCTTGCATTTATTGGAGAAAAATTAAACAAATGGCTGAATGGATGGTATACCAAAATGCTTTCTCTTGGGGAAAAGGAGGTACTCCTCAAGTCGGTTGCGATGGCCCTCTCAGTGTACGCAATGTCTTACTTTAGACTAACCAAACACCATTGTCAAAAGATCATGAGTGCAATGACAGAATTTCTGGTGGAATGAGACCGGTGAGAAGAAGAAAATTCACTGGATTGCCTGGAAAAATATATGTGAGTCTAAAGAGAATGGAGGCTTGGGATTCAGTGCTATAGAAGATTTCAACCAAGCCTTACATGCAAAGTAAATATGGAGAAATTTAAACGAGCCTAACAGTCTTTTAGCTCGTGTATTTAAAGGAAGATACTTTGCAAACTTGATATTCTTGGACTGTGGTAAAGGTTTTGGCCATCTTATACTTGGAGGAGCATCTTGTTCGGCCAGGAATTTCTCTCTTCTGGACTCATAAAGTCGATTGGAAATGGGACGTCAACCTACGTGTGGACAGACAGCTGGATTGTGGACTCACATCCCTCGTAGACCAATGAATAAACAAATCACCTTTGATGTCAATCTCAAGGTTGATTCCCTCATTGATAATGATGCTCAATGGAGAGGGATCATCTAGAAGACTTGTTCCCACCAGCAGAGATTCAGCGCATCAGGACTTTAAATATCAGTGGTAGGGAGGACAAGTTTATTTGGACTCATACAAAGCATGGATCCTAGTCACGTGAAAAGTGGTTATGCGGTCCTTGCCTCAAAAGCAGCAGCGGTAATTCATAATAATGATCTTGGTAATCAGATGGTTATCGAGCTTAAAACGAGAGTGTGGAAGGTGGCTACGGTACCAAAAATAAGAATGTGTTTGTGGTGTGCATTGTCTGGAGCAATAGCAGTTGCAGATTGGCTTAACTCAAGAGGTTTGAACATAGACAGTGTTGTCAGTTCTGTAACCAAGAAATAGAAACTATTAATCATGTACTCTTCATTTGTCCTAACGCTATGGACCTCTGGAATGCATCGTCAATTCCAGTGCCTCTGTTGGGTTTTTCGAACTCATTGGAAAACTTTAATTATTTTTTGGATCTTCTAGAAGGACCGAACGCGCATGTACATCCATGCAGGGGGATTCCTTGGCTCCAATGGAACATCTGGAAGCGTTGAACTCAAGCTTATACGCTGATACTTAAGTATCTGTTCAAGAAACAGTCAAATCAGCAAAGGAGGATGCTATGCTTTGGTACACAGTGAATAGAGAGCTCCAGATGGATCAGTTATCAAGAACATGAACTCAGAAATGGAAGAAATGTTGCGCACCACCAAGTATAGGATCTCTGAAGTGTAATATGCACACGAATTGGAGAAATGGAAACTTGCAGTGTGGTGCGGTTTGGCTTGCAAGAGACCATGTTGGGAATGTTCGCTTTCATGCTCGTGAAGCCTTTACCTGCTCCCCGAACAGAATGGTTGCAGAACTCCGCGGTATTGTTTGGGTATTACAAGGGATTTGTTGGATTAAGCTTGAAAATTACTTGAGATGCAAGTTTATCCTAATCCTACCGAGTTATGGAATTAGGAATATATTTAGGGGTTATCTAGATATATACCTATTAGGATTAGGAGTTATAAAATATCTATATAAGAAGATGCAAACATGTTGCATAACTTATGAGTTTTAGAGATTGATTTAAAGCTTAAGGTTTTGAGTTAGTTTCCTTAAGAGATTAATAAAGAGAGTTATTCTTTATTCGAGATTCATATTTAATCCTTGAAGTTCTATATTTGGTATTCAGAGCGTTCCATAAGAGATGGGAGATATTGTTGCAACGTCAGACAAACCGAAGGGAGGAAGCACGACTTCAATACAATGTCCTATGCTCACATCAACTAATTATACAGTATGGGTAATACGTATGAAGATTACTCTCAAGATTCACAAAGTATGGGATGCTATCGAAGCTGATCTAACCGAAGGGGACAAGAATGATATGGCCATTGCGCTTTTGTTCCAATCCATACCAGAGATTCTTATCCTACAGGTAGGTGAGCTCAACACGGCAAAGAAAGTTTGGGAAGCCATTAAAGCAAGGCATGTGGGAGCCGAGAGAGTTAAGGAAGTGAGATTACAAACTTTGATGAACGACTAAAGATGAAAGATAATGAAACAATCGATGACTTTGGAGGAAAATTGTCTGAGATCTCATCAAATTCTGCAGCACTCGGAGTAAGCATTGAGGAAACAAAGTTAGTAAAGAAGTTTTTGATGAGTCTTCCACGGAAAAAATATATACATATGGTGGCATCTTTGGAGCAGGTCTTAGGCCTAAATACTACAAGCTTTGAAGATATTATAGTTCGTCTTAAAGCCTATGAAGAACGAATAGCTGATGAAGAAGAAGAACCACAAGAAGATCAAATAAATTGATGTATGCAAACATGGACCCTCAAGAAAATCAACCGAACTGTGGCTACAATGACTATCGAAATAGAGGTCGTGGTGGACGAGGCTCATGGTACAGAGGAAGAGGTCGCGTCTGTATGGCGGAGGCAGAGATACATCTAGGGTCATGTACTATAGGTGCGATAAGCTAGGACATTACGCATCAGATTGTCCAGATCGCTTACTTAAATTGCCAAGAAACGCAAGAAAACAATAGTGATACACAAGATGCGGACGAACTGATGATCACGAGGATTGTATATCTCAACGAAGATGGGATAGTGCCAAGCAATATGATGCTAACACCAGCGGAGAGAATATATGGTACTTGGATAATGGTGGTAGCAATCATATGACAGGCGATAAACGATACTTCAGGCTACTCGATGACTCTATCACCGAAAAGTTAAGTTTGGAGATGACTCGCGGATGGACATCAAAGGAAAGGATCCATTGAGTTTATTGATCAGAACGGTGAAACAAGAACAATGACAGAAGTTTACTATATACCAGATTTGAAGAGCAATATTATTTCTCTCGGACAGGCTACGGAGTCTGGTTGTGATGTCAGATTGAGATGAGATTACTTAACAATTGCATGACCGAGAATGGGAAGTTGCTCCGTCAAAGCAAACAGATCCAAGGAATAGACTCTACAAGGTTCGTATGGGTTTGAAAGAAGACATGTGCTTACAATCGACTTCAATGGGAGATTCAAGAAAATGGCATGCAAGACTGGGCATGTGAATTGTGAGACAATAAGAGCTATGATATCACACAATACTTTCATGGGAATTTCGGCAGGTTACGATTGAAAAGGAAGTTTGTGGCTCATGCTTGCTTGGAAAAGAAACTAGGCAAGCGTTTGCCAAAGCAACATTGTATCGAACAACAAAAATATTAGAGCTTGTACATGACGATTTGTGTGAGCCAATATCTCCTAGTACGGCTAATGGGAACAGATATATCTTCGTCCTCATAGATGATCACTCCAGGTACATGTGGTCTATAATTACTCAAGGAGAAAGCGAGGCGTTTACTAAGTTTAAGAGATTTCAAGAGTTGGTAGAACGGGATGCAAGAGAGAAGATACAAACTCTTAGAACCGATAGGGAGGAGAATTTGTGTCATACAAGTTCAACTCGTATAGCGAAGAATCAGGAATCAAAAGGCACTAACAGCTCCGTATACTCCGCACCAAAATGGAGTAGTTGAGAGACGCAACCGAACCCTGATGGAGATGACACGGGGCATCTAAAAGGACAAAAGGATCTGAATTGCTTATGGGGAGAGGCAACAAGACATGCTACATATCTCTTGAATAGAATAGCTACAAGGTCGCTCAAAGACATAACACCGTATGAGGCGTTTCATGGCAAGAAACCTAATATAAATAATCTGCGTATTTTTGGTTGCATCGGTTATGCAAAGGTAGCGACACCACACTTGAAGAAACTTGACGACAGGTCACGTATATTGGTTCATCTAGGTACGGAGCCTGGGTCAAAAGTATACCGTATGCTTGATCCTAAGACACGCAAGATTATAGTAAGCCGAGACGTGGTCTTTGATGAATCTAGAGGATGGAACTGGAGTCAAAATCTCGATGAACATAATAGAGTGGGAAGCTTTACGATCACGCTTGGAGAATATGGGAATCACGATATTAAAGATGATGAGGTTCGTGATAATACGATTGATGAGAAACGAGAACAAACAACAATAAATAAGGAAGATGATGAAGACACATATAAAGAGATCAGTGAAGAAGAAGAAGAAGATATTATACCAACCTTGAGAAGATCACAAGAGAAGTAAGAAAACCAAAATACCTTGACGATTACATACTACTCATTGAACAAGAAGAAGGAGAGAGACTACTTATGATAATAAACTGCAAACCTCAAAGTTATAAAGAAGCACAAGAGTTCAAAGAGTGGATTACTGCTTGTGAGGAAGAGATTGCGTCAATAGTAAAGAATGGAACGTGGGAACTTGTTGATCTACCACACGGAGTAAAACTCATAGGTCTAAAGTGGGTGTTTAAACTGAAAAAAAAATCGGATGGTAGTAGTCAACAAGCATAAAGCTTGTCTCGTTGCAAAGGGGTATGTGCAACAATACGGCATCGACTTTGATGAAGTCTTTGCACCAGTAGCCAGGATTGAAACAATCCGACTCCTGATCAGCCTAGCAGCTTCAAGAGGATGGAAATTCATCACCTTGATGTTAAGACAGTGTTCCTTCATGGAGAGTTAAAAGAAACAGTTTATGTTACACAACCCGAAGGCTTTATTGTCAAGGGATCTGAAGGAAAAGTTTACAGATTGAACAAAGCCTTATATGGTCTTAGACAGGCACCTAGAGCATGGAACAATAAGCTAGATCAGATACTGAAGGAGCTACAATTCAGAAAGTTCTCGAAGGAGCCGTCGGTTATAGAAAAATGGTAAACAAAAATCTACTTCTTCTTGCGGTATATGTAAACGATCTATTCGTGACTGGCACAAGCGTGAGTGTCATTGAGGAATTCAGAGAGAGATGTCCTCTAAATTTGAGATGAGTGATCTTGGAAGGTTATCTTATTATCTTGGAATTGAGGTTTAACAACATGAGGGAGGAATAACTTTAAGTCAAAGACGCTATGCCTTAAGAATCTTGGAGGAAACAGGGATGAAGAACTGCAACTCGTGTCACATACCAATAGACGCGGGACTCAAGCTGTCAAAAGCAGTCCATGAAAGGGAGATTGATGCAACGAATTATAGAAGAAACGTCGGGTGCTTACGGTACTTTGCTTCATACACGACCAGACTTATCATACAGTGTGGGTGTCCTGAGTAAGTACATGCAGACGCCAAGATAGTCACATGGAGCAGCTATGAAGCAATGCTTAGGGTATCTACAAGGTACCACTTCTTACGGCATAACGTTTCATCGCAGCAACTCGAAACCTATGAAGATAATAGGATATAGCGACACAGTCATAATGTTGATCCTAATGATGGTAGGAGCACCACCGGGCATATATTCTACCTTGGTGATAGTCCTATTACTTGGTGCTCACAGATACATGAGACAGTGGCGTTATCTTCATGTGAAGCCGAATTCATGGCCGGAACAGAAGCAGCAAGGCAAGCCATATGGCTACAAGATTTGCTCGTCGAAGTTATGGGAGATACGAGTGAGAAAGTGGTTATCAGGATTGATAATCAGTCGGCAATAGAATTGACAAGGAACCCAGTATTTCATGGAAGAAGTAAGCACATTCACACTCGATATCATTTCATAAGGGAGTGCGTAGAGAATGAGCAAATAGAAGTAGAGCACGTTCCTGGACACGAACAAAAGGCAGATATCTTGACAAAAGCACTTGGAAGAATCAAGTTTAAAGAGATGAGAGATCTCATTGGAGTTCAAGATGTGTTGGTAGAAGGCTTCAAGCTTAAGGGGGAGAATGTTAGATTAAGCTTGAAGATTACTTGAGAAGCAAGTTTATCCTAATCCTACCGAGTTATGGAATTAGGAATATATTTAGGGGTTATCTAGATATATTACCTATTAGAATTAGGAGTTATAAAATCTCTATATAAGAAGATGCAAACATGTTGCATAGCTTATGAGTTTTAGAGATTGATTTAAAGCTTAAGATTTTGAGTTAGTTTCCGAGATTAATAAAGATTCGAGATTCATATTCAATCCTTGAAGTTCTATAGGATTTACATCTATCAGACTTAGTTATTGCTTCAGATCATCATGAGTCTATTGAGGCAATCTCTAACCCGATATAGTGGCCAAGATATAGAGGCATGCTGGAACATATAATGACCTTACACCAAGACTTTCGGTTTTAATCATATCTAGCTCTAGGTGGACCGGCTTGGCTACATGAGAGGCTCATGCGAGATGCAAATGGAGACTACTAGTTCATCCTTCCCTTAGGATATTTAGTTTACAGTTTTTGTTTTATCTATTTCAGGCTATGGCCCTGCTTTTGTAACCCCGAACATTGTGTTCCAATTCAGACGTTTAAAAAAAGTATTTACTTGCTGATCTGGAAATTCAGAAAACGAGATTAAGTAAATAAGTTAGCTTTTGGTTAAAAACAAACTACATTAAATGTAGATGGTCGAGTTTGATTCAAACCAAAAGTGGTTTGGATTAGTCTCGAAATTCGCTCGGATAAAAAGAAAAGTCAACGCAGAGACATAAGCCCAAAACAAAACAAAAAGTCAATGCGCAGACAAAAGCCCAAAGATCTGAGTTGTGAGATTAAAAGCAGAAGCCACTGTTGTTGCGCTTTCTTCCATTGCCACATGGGGACGCCTTCGCCGACATCTTCTCCTCCTTCTGATTCAAACCCTAATCACGCCGCTACTCCACCACCCTCGAACTCCACGGCGACTCAAACCCCTCCCCCACCGCAAACCACCGTCGTGGCCTTAGCCGCATCGACCTCCGCCTTGGCCAGAAAGACCCAACCGGTGCTATGGTCCGAAGACGAGACTCTCCTCCTAATCGACTCCTACAAGGCGAAATGGTACGCCGTTGGTCGAGGTCCTCTGAGATCAAACCAATGGGAAGAGATCTCCGTGGCCGTCTCCGGTCGCTCCGGCGTTGAGCGCTCGGCAACACAGTGTCGGCACAAGATGGAGAAGCTGCGGAAAAGATTCAGAGCGGAGAGGCAGAGCATGGGACCTATCTCGATATGGTCTTTCTATTCTCAGATGGAGGAGTTAGATAGCAATCCAGCCCCTATCTCAGCTCGGCCTCTCACACGACTGCCTCCGAGTAACCACTACGCAGAAGATGAAGACGACGAAGAAGATGAGAGTCAAAACAAATCGAGGAGTATCAATCACATAGTGAGAAGACCTGCAACGGTTAACAGATTCGCCGGAGTTGGTGGAGGATGGGGACAAAATGAGAGATCGAAGAGGAAGAGGAAAGATGAAGGAGGAGGTGGTGAGAGGAGGATGAAGGAAGCGAAAGCTGTAGCTTATGAGATTAGGGCATTCGTTGAGAAAACAATGGTGATGGAGAAGAAGAAGATGGAGTTTGCCAGGGAGACGGTGAAGCTGCGTAAAGAGATGGAGATTAAACGGCTTAAATTGATTCAGAGTTCTCAAGCTCAGCTTCTTCACTTTCTCAACACTGCCTTTGGTTCATGAGAGGTTAACAAATAAAGTGAAAAAAAGATAGATTGACATTGTTGTTATTCTTCATCTTTTTCATTTCAGAGATGTAACATAGTTAACTATGTAATCTAATGTCAAGAACCTTTGCTCAAAAAAAATGTCAACAACCTTTTTTTTTAGTGAATGCCATTTGCAAATCTAACAAAGCTTGTGACCAAAATGTTGGTTATTTAACAGAATATTGAGATGCAATTGTTCTTATCCAATCTTGCAAATGTAATCCGATGTCATGAACATTTTGTGTGCACTGGGAAGCATATAGTCATTTTGTGATTCTCATTTATAACCCACAAGGAGAAAAACAATAATACATTCAAATTAAACTAACCTAAACCCACAATAGTAGAAAACAGAAGGGGACATATAAAAAGAAAAAGTGGGTGGAAGAGCAGACTTCTATACAAAACATTATAAACTGTTTCCACTCCCAAATCTAAAGATGGGAAGAACAAGAAGAAAGTGACCTCTCTATGATGCAGTGGTAATTTACATGCAATACACCTTTCTTTCTTGTGAAAGAAAGATATAAAAGGGACCATCATCAATCTATCTATCCACCTTTCCCCCCCATTTATCTTCCTCTGCCCTCATCAAATCTGCAAACTCAATCTGCAGAGTTTACAATTTACTTTGCTTGGACCAAACCAATGTTAAGTTATACATCATCTCAGCAAAATCTACAGACCGCCAACTTGATGATGTTTAATGCCAGTGAGGACCTTGACTCCGTACAAACCAGTTTTTGTACCTATACAGGGTTGTCAGCAAGGGCCCAGCATAACTCTTTGCAGGATCTATAGCTACTCGAGGTTCTAGGTTTCATCTGTCGTGCCTCTCACTCCACTTTTGTATCGGGAGGCTTGGAAGATGATAGTTCTTGTGCTTCTTCTAATTGGGGAGACTGCTGATCAGAAGCAAGACGTTTCTGATTTTGTACAGTCAGCTGCTCTGGTAACTTTGGTCTCTTTTCTACTGTTGGTAGAGATTGTTGTCTCTGTATCACGCCCTTGGGCTCCTGACCATGCAAGCCCCCAGTAAAATGCTTCTGCGCTAGTCCGTGGTTCAGTGTTTTTACTTGATCACTACCAGCTGAGTCTGTATTAGAACTGTTTACTACATTAGGAGCAGCGCTTTGCACAGAGGCTGCACTAGTTGGAGGTTCCAATCCATTTGGAGAAGGCACAGCAGTAGAACCAACTGCTTTTGTGCTGTTCGAATCATTAGTCACTTGAGGCATACCCTTGCTCGTACTCATACTAGCTGTTTCTGTGGTATTGGGGAAAGATTGCGGAACGCGTGGCACACGTTCAGCTTGGGACTTCCTCGATAAATCAGAGTTCTCAATATGATTCTGCTGAGCAACTCGCTGAGCTGTTGATTGCACTTGATTACGCTGCTTTTGGAGAATCAGCAAATGATGATGGTTGGAAGGTCCAACTTCTGGTGCAATTGAGGGGCTAGAGGTGGATAGGATGTTACATGAGGCCGCTGGTGAGCTCTGGCCTTGGATGCTATTGTCTGAAGGTAACTGTATCTGTTGTTCTTGGGACGGAGATCTAGCTCCATGAAATGATTTCGGCAATTGCTGTGAATGATTTGAAGACTGTGGTGAAACAAAAGGTTTAGACTGAAGATGCGTGCTCGTGGCAGTCCCCACATTAGACTCCCGATCAGGCCTAGCTGGAATCATTGCCTCTCCTTTTTCGGTAGCCTGATTTCCGGGGGACATAGGGAGACCATTCAAGTGTGACTGATCAACAGTAATGTTCTGATGAATCATGTTTCCTCTACCCGTCCCCTTCGATTGTTTATTCTGCTGTTGACCTTGTGATGACTGCCGCTGCTGTGGGTGTTGTCTTCCAGACTGCTGCTGGAATTGTCTCTGCCGTTGTTTTCCAGATTGATTGTTCACTCCAGAAGCACCAGACTGAGGATTCCTAGCCAACCCATGAAGCGGCAGGTGAGATTTTTGAGGGTTCTGTTGTGTCATGGCATTGATATTAGGAGAGGTCGACACTGGGGGCGGTAATGGCTGGGGCGAAACGGGTGGTTGAGTCTGATGACTGTTTTGTGTCGAAGAAGAAACAGAAGTCCCCTGAGGTTGTTGTTGTTGTCCATGTGGCATCATAGTACCAGATGATGCAAACTGCTGCTGCTGCTGCACGTACCTCTGGTGCATTAGCCTTTGACGGAGAGCAAATCCGTCCTGCTGTGCCCTAGTGGCCTGATTTGGGCTCTGGAGATGAGGATGCTGCGAATTGCCAAGCACATGCGACTGATGTGGCATCTGATGCTGCTGGGAAAGATGGCCTGGGTACGCCTGAACAGGAGTTGTCTGGTTGTTGGTAAATCCAGAACTCAAACTACCGAAAGCTGGGATCCCCTGGCTGTTCCCTTGAGCAGCCTGCATCTGAAAACTAACGCATATCAGTTTTCATCTTCGCTACATTGTTCGTAATGATGTCAGAGGCTCAAAATGTCAATGGCCAGCGGTAGATAAAAGAATCAGAAGCGCTGAACGTCTACAAACTAAACCAAGGAGCCATATAAACTAGTTACCATTGCAGCAACCAAAAAGCCAAAGTTGCTTACCCGCATCATATGCTGAACAGCTTCACGAGGCGGCCTAGACATGGAGTTTCCTTGAGAAGCTCCCCCTCCAGAGTGAATATTTCCAGTGTTTGGAATTCCGACCATACCAGATGACAGCATGCTACCCGTATTTGGCATTGCTGCTGAGCCAATTGCTTGAAAACCAGGCCTCGACATGGGTGCTCCTCTGTTCATTCCACTTACACCCATGGTGTTTGCACCAGGAACCATGCGGTGTCCAGATCCTGAGACAGCTCCAGGAGTTGATGAAGAAGGCTGCTGCAGGTTTCTACTGGATGACATCTGATTCGACTGTTGGAGTCGATGTTGTTCATCAAGTGGCAAAGGCCCTCTAGAAACGTTGAATCTACCATCCCTAAAAGGAAAGAAACATATCACAAACCAAAAGAAGTACTAAACCTTGAGCACATTGAGCGGAGATGCACAAACGTGTGCATTCACCAAGACAAACCATTCATTACAGGTCTACCTTGAAGAAGCATGGTGTAGACCATGTGTGGTTGGTAAACTGTTGCCGGGAACCACACCAGATGATCCAGGAGTGGATGGGTTTGCTCCTGAAGTAGGGAGCACTGGCGTCCCTTGATTCAACATTGGAAGACCCGGATGCGAACCTGGATTTTCAAGTGAAAATAAATCTTGACCTGTAGTTGACGCATCACAGAGATCAAGGGGCCTTCATCCGTAGAGTAGCAAGATATTAGAATCGCGGAAGTAGTAAGCAGGAAATGAAGTTATTTATGGAAACACCAAAACTTACGTTAGAACACCTCCATTCAGATTATTTGGGAATACTTGAGAAAGAGCCATGACTTGTGAATTGTGAACCGGTACAATCTGCTTGGGATCCCGACCATCATTCTTGAAGATCGATGAAACAGTAGCAAACAGACAGAAGCAGCAACAAGAAAACAAATTAGGGCCTTAGAAGATTTAAACTTCCAACTACAATGTATCGGTTCCTAATGATTTCAGGGAATGTTAACCCGGTTTGCAGCTATGCTTGAAACATGCCTTTCACAGCATAAACTTCGACTACAACAAGATAACCAATTCCATATCATGGATTCTATAAGCAAAAACGTTTACAATCTTTTTTTTAGATCAAATTTTTTTTGATCAAATGTTTACCATCTTTTTAAAAACCTAATTTCGTGAACAAGTAACCCTGAAAACACTCTTAGGAACTATAAGTTAAGACCCCTCCACCAGTGTTCCAACAAGGGACTCAAAAACAAGCTACAGCACCCATTTAATCAAGCTTGAACTATCACTATTGATAGAATACGGTTGAAATACGACTAGAGAAAATGCAAAAAGAAAGTCCAGTAGTTTCAAATTATAAGCTTGTAAACAGTAATAAAGTACTAGGTGAACCAACCTGAGTCTTTCTATAGTGTAACTTCTTCCCAATCAAACAAATCTTCTCAAAATGGGACTTCAGGGTATCTTCCTCCATTGGCCCTTGCAGTCGCTGAAACAATTGTCTTGCACTTCCCTGAATATAACAAACATAGCATGGATATTTCAATTAGTCTAAACAAGACGCTTTATTCAGCGTCTCAGAGCTAAAGAATAACCTTTGGGATGCCAGGTAAAGTTGATGGATAAGACTGAGAAGTCCCCGAGTCTTCAGCACTATCAGCCCCATCACTCGCAGTCTTATCCATCAGAATCTTATGCCGCTCCTTGCATTCAATCGGATTACGATATATACACTGGAAAATAAATAAATGCGGATAAAAAAATGGACAAATCAACAAGCCAGCAACGAATCCCAAATGTTCATTAACATGAGAAAGTAATATATTGGACAACAAAATCCAGTAAAACAGTTCACTAGAATAGAAACAAACAGTATAATCAAATGAAGTATAGCTCTGCCGCTCGGTGGGAAATTTACAAAGAATCCAAATATTTTCAAAACAGCAAACACTTACCTTAATCTTAAGAGTGCTGTTCATTGCATCACTAATGAGCTCCCAGTTAGGGCCCATGTCATGCACCAGGACAACGAGCGCCTGAATGGTGAAAATAATTAGAAACTCACAGAGCAACCTACAATATATCAATGCTACAAAAGATGACAAATAAAATACCTGATCCTCAAATAATGACCATGTAGTTCCAGAACCATGCTCGCCAGGAGAAATCTGCATAAATCAAAATTTCAAGTTTAAAAGAAACACCCTAAAATAAAATGGCTAGAGGAGTTAGCAACCCTAACAGCATATACCTTTAGGCCTTTTATTTTCTGGCCCTATCACGACCTCCAATAAATTTGATAGATTTGTTGGGGTTGGACATATTGCTCATCTGGGAAGCTGCCGGAGAAGGAATTGATCCAGTGAGACCAATAGGACCATCAAAACTCTCTACCAATTGCTTGGTGGTCTTTTGCTTCTTTGCATGAGGACCATACATACCTTATACAAGGCAATCATAATATGTCACTGAATTATAAATCAGCATTGAGACAAAAGGAAAAATGTCGATAAAGCAACAAAATCATGCTATTTTCCAGAGACAGTTGAACTAGTCCAAATTACAACCTTCTACTCTAGGGTTATAACTCCACAGTATCCACTATTTTAGTTTTATAATTGGTTGTTAATGATAAGATGTATGCAAAAAAAAAAGTTCTCCTTAAATCATAAACTCGGCTTGCTTGGTAATAGAAGAGTGAGGCTGATGGATCACCCAACTGCCGAACAAAACTACAATGCGACAGAGAGTAAAAACTGAATTTGCAATAATACCATTCATATCGATATGATTCTCTACTCGCTTCTTCCAGTGGTCCTTCTGCCAAAATAAGGACAATTTAGAAAACTTTTATGGGAAGTCAGTTACCAGTACAAGGTACATATTTTACCAACCATTATAACTTAAAGTTCTCATTTCAAGAAATATGAAACTGTGAACAACCACATCTACAAGATGAAAAATGGAGGCAAATAATAAATTTGTAACCATTTCAATCCCAAGAATAGAATTCAAACATCAAACCAGTCCAGCATCTAGCAAACTTTCATTTTAGAAAGCTAGTCAGCGTTAATATTGATTAGAACACACGACCTGAACTCCTGGCATACTTTCCTTGAACATTTGTTCAATTTGATTCTTAAGATTGTATCAATGAATCACCTGTTCAGCATGGACTGACAAATCGGGATGCCAGGTTCGGTCATAAGCAGATCCCTGCCAACAAATGATTGAAATTACAGTACAATGTAGAGTAAAACTATGGCACCTATTTCTCAGCAAAAAAAGCAAGTAAGAGATCGCATATTGCAAACTACCAGATGAGTCTTCTTCTTCTTTTTAGGTTTCCCTGACGTTTCAGCCATGTCATAAGATAATTTCTTCTCAAAATTACCACTTGATTCAACCTCTTGGCCTTTCTGAACTGCTGATCCACCATGCAAACTACTTTGGTCATCCTGAAAAGAACTAGTATCCCACTAGATGCATCTGTCTTTGAGGGCACTGGTAAACTCACAATCCTCGGCCTGGAAGCAGTGCGCACACGCCTCGTAGGAACTGAGCCGACATTAATCTTATTAGCAGCCCTTTTCGCCATCAAATTCGATGAGTTAAACCCATCTGTGTAGTTCACGTACGGTAAAGCAGCTCCAAGATCATATGACCGGGCAGAATGTGACTTCATCAAATTCTTCCTTTTTTTGTGGCTCAAATTGAATGATTTGCTGCATTCGAAAGCTCCAGAAGATAATAGGTACTCGTTTCAAGTTCATCCTCATCAAATGCAGTGACATCGTATTCTGTATCTACAATGAAGATAAAAGGTCAGAAAATATTTAACCAGCACGTGAAGCTTACGTAACCAAGAACTGTACATACCTCCAACAGCATCATAGGCTGATGTATCAACCTCCTCCTGCATGCTATTTCCAGAATCCTGAGAACAGAGAAATACTGTTAAATATCTTCGAATAACAGATACAAAATTTTAAGGCAATCAAGGTTACAATATGAGAGCTCCTAGCACAGAATAATATAACATACCTCACAGCGTGCGAGATGGGTCTCAATGGATATTTGGTACACTTCATTGCACCAGATGGAACTGAATAAAATAGGCTTTCCTGAACAGTAACAAAGCTCAATCAGCTATATAATAGAGCTACCCACAGCAATTATATTGAACTGAGGCTGCAAAGTATAAAAAAATCATACTTCGATAGCTGATCAACCAGAGATGCATCCAATGTTTCTGGATCGCACATATAGTCGGGTGTTGATGGTGCAGCTGAATGATCAGGGATAGGAGAGTTGTTATACTTCAAAAATCTACTTGCATACTCCCTGACACCCAAAGCTAAACATTTTCTGCCATTCTCACGATCAGATTTTTGGCAGGTCTCCTGCATACAACCATGGTATTACCAAGTAACATACCATTAAGTTTACAAAAATTGTAGTGTAGAGAGCAACAGAACCAGAGATTCATGGAGGTAAAACTGGAAGACCATTCAAGCAAATAAGAAAGACCCGGCTGATCAATCATACGAAGAATATATCCATAGAATTGTGTCGCTTATATCACAAACTTAACAATATGGTTCCAGGACATCAGTGTTGTCAATACTATAATCGAACAAGTGTGTGTATGCATAGTTCTAAATTTATAAGAAAATGAAAGAACCATATAATCACTAGTCATCAAAAACCATAACAGAGATCTTCCATCAAATACCTTATCAATTCCCAAGCCTGTCTCCGTTAGCTCCCCAGGAACCTCCACAGAACTCCAGAATTTCAATATAGCACTAGATAGCATTGAAGCTATATTTCTCAGCTTTCTGTGCTGAATTTGTTCCTGAAATCTCAAATGGGACGTCAAAGCAACTCGATGGCAAAGTTGTGCAGCAGCAGTCATCTTCCAAAGCCGCTCCTATAAGACGAAAAGAAAATATGTGAGGTTAAACAACATGCAATCTGAACACTCAATGAAAAATGTTCCAGAAACATGTGGCCAAGCTCATTTAAACATAGGAATGTCCAGATGTCATCAGAAACGAGTAGAATAACAATCCACAAATGCAGTAATTTCCATGCAAATATAAAAATTTCAATCAGAAAGCTGATTCAACTAGAACAGACCTGAGCAAAATCATTTGCCAGCCATGCCATTTCTTCAAGGACAAAATCCCATTGACATTTCTCACGGACCTCGACTGGTGCGGTACCACAGGATAACTCGGCAATTCTTTTTCTCTTTGCCTATTAATGTATTATGTCATACAAAAAAAGATGAATGAGTATCAGTTACCTCGAAAGTTCGCGGAGCTTAAGAACATCAAACCAAGTTGAAAAAGCAAACCTGTATAATTCGTGCCTTCTCAAGGAGAGAGTCTTCCTTCACAGTATCTAACACTTTTGAGCCACCATCTGAGCTAGGCTGCTGTTTTAATGCTTCCACGTCAGTTCCTGACAATACATTATCATCAACCATGCATGAACTTGCGTCTACAGATACCTGAGGTTTTCCAGGGTGCACTAAGCTACTAGGATCGTCAGCCAAAACACTACTAACTTTCTTGTCATTTTCAGGTACAACCAACCCATGTTGAAGCTTTTCTCAGTGTCAGAACATTTATCTTCATTTTGTAGCTCAGGCATACTTCTGTAGTTTTCATTTTCAATTTTAACTGAATTCATCTGCATTTCACGCGCAGGGCTGCATTCACTAATTATGGTCGTAGATAGACCTGTCTGATCCTCGGTCTTCAGTTCACCAACTGTTTGATTAAGCAACGCCTCTACTCTTGAAGCCTTCGGCATATAGATTTCATCTGAGTCGAGTTTGTCCGCTCTATAAAGATCTCTTTCAGTATCTACATCTACTTCTAAGTTGTTAGCATGAGAAGACTCTCTCCCTGCAGCTGCTCTATCTGTTAAACTTTTTTTTCTCCTGTAGAAGATTCTCCTAGCTCATCCATTTGAGTAGAATTATTTTCCTGACTAACTATTGTTGCACCTTTGAGAGAACCAGTCCCTGAACTAGTCAAAACTAGTTGTGCCTTCTCCCCAGCCAGGCCAGACTCTTCAAATTGCAAATATGCGGAGCTTTTTTTACGTGTAACGTCTGCTTCATCTTTCAATAGACTACTTTTGGATCCAGCAGCACTCTCTCGTACAACAGGTCCACCATCCACCTTATTATTCAGCGTATTACTGGGAGCTGCAGTTTGTGGAATAACAGATCCATTTGAATTTGCAAATATTGGACATGATACAGAGGTTGTTTGCCTATCCCTTTGATTGGCTGCTTCAGAATTGCAACCCTTTCCGTCCACTGATCCTCTGCGAACAGAGATAGACGTTGCAAGACCACCACGATTCTGAACTAAATCTGTGGAACTTGACCGTGCTGGATCCCGATTTATCTTTGTTCTGTTCCTACGAGCGTACGGTCGAAAGATAGCAGAATCCTCTGTTTCTTTAATATTTTGGTTGGTGTTGGCTTTGTAAGACCGTTCTGACTCGGACGTCCTGTTTTGCCTATTAGGATATCTCAAATTGTTTTCTTCCTCAACTGACTTACTTCCAGAATCAAACAGTAAAAGATTATCCGCTGTATTGGGTTCAGAAATTGAAGGAACTGCGGGTCTACCACAACTCTCCACAGAGTCTCCATGTGGTGAGGCAGCCAGGGGAAAATTACCCTTGAGTCCACTGTGGGGTTTACAGGTAAAGAATGATGACTTTATCCATGAAAATTAAAGGGGAAACAGGAAACTACAACAAAACAAGAATGTACCTGTTTACAAAATGCTCTGCTTGCTGATCTGTGAGTGATGTAGATTGGACGCTATGTGAAGTTGCAACAAACTTGAAGTCCAAGGGATTACCTCCCTGAAGCAGATAGAAGAGTAAACGATTTGTCATAATAATTTTCCAAAAGGAAAAGGGAAGAGGGAAATGGAAAATATGTAAACATACTTTCTCCAGAAACTCCAATTCTCTCCTCCTCTCCTCACGGACATCATACTCTTGCCTGTTAAAACAAGCCTCTTTATTAGAAACTGGACAGTTGTAGGAGTGTTGGTCTGAAATACCTTAGCTCCGCTTGAGCCTTATCAATTGCTGTTCGGCGAGGAGACGTTTTGATACCAATACCACCACCACCTCCACTATCGATAACTCCTCCCATGGAATCAACCTCAGCATTTACTAGAAGATATCCATGCATCACCACCTTGGATGTCCCATTTAATTCGATTCCTAACTGGAAAAACATATAAAGATGCTTTCATTACTTACAGAGCATAAAAGCACATTTGAAATGATCAGCTTAAGCTACTGAATTGCACATTTAGAAGCTAAGAGAGCATACAAAGAGGACTCGATCAACATTCTCCTAATCAGAATGACAAGGAGTGGAACTATCAAGACTCCAGCAAACCTGGACATTAGGGTTTCGGAAGGAAGTTAGAGTACCTGAATTTTGGACAGAACTCAGGCAATAACCAATCTAAAATTAGCTTATTCTCTCTCCTAGGGTTTCCACGAAGAATGAACAAACAAGACAAACCCTTTCTTTTTGAGCTTCGAATCGAAGAAGAAATCAATTTCTCAGGGAAATAAGAACATTAATTTCTTGTTTACGAGATTTCTAATTCAGCAATTTCTTCTTTTTAATTTTGGTTTCCCTCTCGGGAAGAAAAAAAATTGTTCTTGGTGATGTTTTTTTGGGGGGTCTCTCTCTCTCCTCGACGAACTATGCGACTCTCTCTCTCTCTTCGAGTCCAAGTTCTGGGCCTGGGTTTTTTTTTGCCCTTTTCTAAGACAAAACAAGGCCCTTTGTTTTTTTCTGTTTGGTTCTCTCTTCGGGCTTTTGTAGTTATGACAGTTTCATGCAATAATAAGTTTACAAAAATCTCACGCATTGGAAAAGGTCCCAACAAATTATCAACTTTTTTTCTTCAAACAAATCACCAACTTACCCATTTGAATCAAGAGAATTAGCATCGACAGTAAAAGAAAATTAATCTCATACCAAAAAAAGATGGCATTTTATGGGAAAACGTTTTTTCAACGTTAACAACTTCTTTTGTGTCTATTTATACATTAATTTTGTTATTGTACTAATTTCAGTTCCCATTTTATTTTTTCTTTCAAAGAAACTACATTAACTATAAACTTAAGTATAAATCCATTTGGACTGAAATAGTGTTTAGACTGACAATCATGTTAAATCAAATGTCAATCATACAATTCATGTTAAGTCAATTGTCTATTATTTACTGAATCAGCGGTCATGTGTTTAAAAATATATTTTGAACTAGTGATATTAGATTTTAGTTTTATATATTGTGGATCCATTGTTTTACTATATTACTATATGTTTTGAAAACTTTACACTGAAAAATACATTTTATCTTTTCAATTACAACACAAGACATATTATGAATGTAATATACTTTTTGAATGTTTTAACAAATTTATCTCTACCTAAGTGTAAAACATTAAAGAGAACAATTATATTACTTATTTATTTATGCATATTTGTCTTTTTTTCTTTCTTAAAATACAATACCTAAAATTAATAAAGTATTTTGTAGTATCACAGCTTCAGAAAACTATGATTCAATTCAAACAAAATGAGAGGTCCGCGATTTTCTTCGTAACTTGATTCCAGATATTTTTTGGTGGTGCGCTTTATCTTCTAATTCATCTCTTATCTTTAGATTTAGGTTTTTCAGTTTTCAAATTAGTAATTGAGGTAGAGACAAGGTCTCTGTATCGTCAGTCAATCTTATTCTTTGTTAATTTATTTGTTTGTTTTTCCTAATTTGATTTTTGTAAAAGGAATTTTGGTTTTCGATGGTTGTGATGTGTGTTATGTTATCTATTCTGAGTTTATTGTCAGTTCTTACTGCCTTTGTTGCTGAAGCTCTCAAAATCAAAGTCTTTTTCTTTTTTTTGTGTTGTTTATAAGGCGTAATTTTATTGTTCTTCTTTGTAGTGAAATTTGGTATATTCTCATATTTTGGGTATACAAACATACATTAATCAATTGATGGTTGCTTGAAAAAGTGATTTTTAAAAGATCTTGATTTTAATTTGCAAATGTTAAGGAAAAGAATGAGGGAACTTGTGATTCTTATTCATTATACTCGATGGATGTTCCCTTTATATAGGGATTACATTAGACCGTCATTAAGATAAATGGAAAGATAACATTCCTAGATAAACATGAAAAAGGTAAACATTATCTAACAAGAAAAAGGAAAGTCTTGGCTTAGTCCTTATCCATTCCTTTTGGTCGGACCTAATTCATTTTTGGTCGGATCCATCTTATCTCTTTGGTCGGATCTGGTCGGTCTAATCCTCATGGTTATTGCATCGACATCAAAATGATTCATAACACTCCCCCTTGGATGTTATAACCATATAGAGACTCATAATACGTTTGGTATGTTACCTCATTTAAAACCTAACCAGTAAAACCTTTTTGGGATAAAACCATAGTTAGAAAAGAGTACAACTGTATTACTCCCCCTTGTTTTGTACCTCATTGTATGTCTTTCATTCCTATCTTGTATATTAGTCTTCTGATCGTAGAGGTTGGTTGAGATAAATCGGCTGAGTTCTCACTTGACCGTACTTGCACCACTTTAACTTCTTTGTTGTCGTCTACTCCACAATATGGTCTGATATGTTGATCTATGGTCTTTGATTAAACCATCTTCACGGATACCATTTCTTATGATAGGTCATAGACTGTGTTACCATCGACCATTACATGATGAATTATCAAACCGCGGCCAAACGCATTGTCCACTTGCTTCATGAATAACCAATATCTCGAGAGTGGTTGAATGATGCTGCGGCCATAGTCTATTCATTGATCTCACGAAATGGTTGTTCCTCCATTAGTAAATATATATAACATGTTCGTAATCTTGCATTATGTGTATCAAATAGAAAACCTGAAAAATGTATTAGCAAAACCAATTAACCCCTCTTTGGGTTGGTTAGTTTGATTAGTATAAAACGAACTTAAATCTTTGTCCCTTATAAACAGCGAAATATATATTTATGGTTACCATTGGTTCCTTTAGGACATTTCCTTACCTTTCTTTATCATCATTTATATTTTAAAACTTATGCATACTTATATGAATGCTGATGGATCATGGGTTGTGATCAGTATATCCATTTGATATAGATATGGTCGGCCATTTGAATTCAATGGTTGTCTATATGGCATCTATGGCAAACGGTTTTAGCATTCGTGGTCGGGTCTTGTGGTTCAATGAATACACCACGACCTATTATTCTTCCACAACCATACTTGTTGCTCTCTCGACCTTTATGGTCTTGTCATATGCATTTCCATATCGACCATTATGGTCTTGCCACATGATCAGCCGTATTGGTTTCTCGACCTTAACTTCTCGACCATATAGGTTCCTGACCTTACTTCTCGACATTATGGATTACTCGGCCGTATGATCGGCTATAGAGACTTCGACCATGTTGTTACCGTAGCCATCTGTTCGGCCACGCCCATGTCGATGCCTTCGACCATCTTATATAGAGTTATAGACCAATCACAACCATATAGTATGTGATCTTATGATCCAAATGTTATGATCTTAAACTTGTCTAAGAATCAATCGATAACTTATATCATTTGGAACCAATCAACTTTTTCTTTAAGTTGGTTTAACACAAAGAACTTTATGTTATATGAATATATGGATTGTTTTGGATTGTTATTATAGAACTCCTTTATTAGTATTATTCAGTCGACCATATTATATGCAGCTGTTTTGCATCAGTCAATAAACAGCTAAGAACAAAGCTGTTCTTTGAGAATTTTCTTTTTCTCATCTTTATGATACCTTTATTATCTTTATCCAGTGATTAATATACTGCTTACTACATTATCATTTCTCTATATGTATCCAGACATTATCAATTTCAAATTGTAGTAGCATCCACCCACAGATCTTATATCATTTTATAATATGTTCCTTGGTCTATGTGAGTATCCTTGTGCTAATCAAGCCATTCTTTAAATGCTTTAAGTAGGAATATGAACACCGTAGACCACGTGGTCATATCCTATATCTCACAATTTATTTTTCCTCACAAGACACATTTATTCACTGGTTATCAGATGACGTTATATGGCCAATACGTCATCTATTCAATAGATTCTTTAAATCTTCTTTAAACCTTTTAAACCCACGTTTTCTTTTAACCTTTATATTTATGAGTACTCACACATGGGTTTATGATCCTCGCTTTATATCTTATATTCAAGTGCTACCTTGTATGCGCTATGTAAATATATCATTGGTATCGATACCCTTTTCTGCGTTCCATTGTATTCAGACATAACATAGTTAATTGCAATTTTATAACCTTTAATACCTTGGTGTTTGGCGTCCCAAATCACCTTAAGTACCATGGATTTTGGCGTCCCAAAGTACATTGTATGGTATCTTATATTTTGGTCGACCATTTTCTATGTCTGGGATGGTTTCCTTTATGACCTCGGGAATTTATCATTTTATGCACCCTTTATATTTCCTTCCTGAGGTTCCATTATCTTATGGAACATATTGGTCTATCTTGTATATACTCTGTAGCAACTTGATTTGTGTATCTTCTAGGACAACAAATTCTTTGGTGCAAGCTTGGTATGACTTAGTCATTCCTTTCATTTCGGGTCAATGTGTTTGGCATTTAGTTCTGCTAGCTTTTATATCATTTGATCATATTCTTTTAGACTTCTTAAATCATATTTTCTAGTCCGAGGATCTTGCCAAGACAATGATGGTTAATATCATTCTCTTTTTCTCTTTACCAGCTTGTAACTTTCTCCCCTTTAATGTTGTATGATCAGATTACTTATCTCTTGTAATTTGTGTTCTTGGCCACTATTAGATCACCCATTTTTGGATCAAGACATTTTAAATCGTGGGAGAAAGACATTTTTCATCCAACATATATTCTCATTCTCAATCCTCATATGAGGTTACATTCTTAATGGCACATATGTCTGTGGTGGTATACTTCAGATTCTCTTAAGATGATTTATGTATATGTCTGGTTTATGACTCTAATCTGAGATGAGAATATATATGCTCACTTATTGGCTTTATGCATTTAATCTTAAACATGTAAATTCATGTGCTCCTCAAGCATTAGGTAATGACCTTTGTATTTGAAAGAATTCGGCCAAGTCTTACCATGGTCATGGACCTTGTCACACATGATTATTGTATGTTCATGGATCACGGTTTGTCCTTACTCCCCCTCATGGACATACTATAATCACATGGTATTTGGACAATAGAGCCTAATGAGTTTCCCTTGTGCACATGTTACACAAACGTGAGATTTTATGGGATAACTCTTTTGCTTTTGTAATATCTTTCTTTGCATCAAGTTGGACTTGGATAGATAATCCAGTCATGCCATAAAGTGTAAATTTTGTGGGTATACAGGATACCATGGCTTTTGCCTTTATCATACTGATCTTGCATAGTCTAGATCAGAG
>CAJHQP010009121.1:0-23760 GCA_905132765.1 Moricandia arvensis
TTTTTTGTTGAGCGGGTGTCTGCCTCTGGTAGTGACAGTGCCACCACATAGAGACTGTATTTCCTCGCAATCTGAAAACGTATCCACTTACTAGATTTTCGTCTGTCCAAATCTGTAACATAGTCTGAGTATCTTTTACTTCTATAAAGAGAACTTTGATCCTTTTGAGCGTTAAATATTAGGTTTCGAGGCTCCTCGTAAGTACTGTGCAGTTACCCACTTAACAGGCTGACCAGTGCTACTCTAGCTGGGGTTGTGCTTATGAATCTACTCACGAATACCTACTACAAAAACCCAAATCACGGTCTAGATCCCTGATCATTGCATACATTAGGTTCCCTACTGCACTTGCGTTGGGATGGTTTCCAAATATAGATTTAAGACAAGAAGTCACTACTAATTAGTACGAGCCTTTTGGGAAGGAATCAAAAGATAAATCCCATGCGGCTTATCTAGTAGGCCAAAGTGGAGCAAAGTATCATACTTAGCGGATAATAAGAGTGGTAAGCATGGCTCTTCCACAACCCAACAATTAGTATCAGAGCGTCTGCTGAAGATCTGCAAGAAGACCAAAATACGCCTGTTGATGTAGGAATGGACCTGCAATGTTGGAAGAGCAGGTATGTGAGCAAAACTAGTCAAGATCATGGAACCTGTGATGTTGTGGAGAAACATTCTCAAGGAAATCCTGCGATTACATGTACCAGATGGTCTCAAGATAATTCGCTGAAGGAGAAACACACGAGATCGAGTGTCGTCCTTAGTTTGAGGACCGGAAATTAAGATATAAACAAAGTCCCACATTGGAAATTTAGACAAGAAGTGTCTAGTATATATAAGATGACAGTCTACTCTAATTGAGTACACAAGGCTTTTTAGAAGGAATCCAAAAGTAATATCCATGCGCGGCTTATCTAGAGCTTGTCACAAATCCCAACAATGGTATCAGCAGCGGTTGACTAAGATTCTGCGAAGAGACTAAAAGATACTTTAATGTAAGTATGGGACCCTTCAAGTTGGAAAAGACTGTTTGTGCAGAACTAGCCAGAAGCATCATTGACCTGTGATGCTGTGGGAGAAACATCTCTCAAGAAGCCCTGCGATTACTGTACTTGGGATGGACTGCCAAGATGATCGCTAAAGGAGAAACACACGAGATGAGTGTGGCCGTGGTTTGAGGGAGAATGCTGAGATATCCAAACAAGTCCACATTGGAAGTTTAGACAAAAGTGATCTAATATGATAAAGAGAAGTCCAACTCTAATTATACGATGGCAGTTTTGGGAGGCATCACAAAATAGTAAATCCATGCGAGCTGCTAGTAAGCCTAAAGTGGAATCTAATATCGTCACTACATCGTATAAGAGTTGGACATAGGCCTTAACAAACCAACAATGTATCTGAGCGGTGATCTGACGAGATCTGTAAAACAAATTTTTAAATAAATAATATAAATAACAATAATAAAATAAAAAAAAAAAACGATATATTTAAACGAAACAATAAAAGTTGTAAAAGACGCCGATCCCCGCACCAACACCCCACCCTCCACTCACCCCCACTCTCCCCACCATTAGCGCCCACGCCCCACATTTGGAAAGATACTCGTTAAGACCCACCCCACAAAATACCCTTCGAGTAGGAATTGGACCTTTCAAGTTGGAAGAGAAAGTCTGTGACAGAAACTAGTCAGAAGATCATGGAATTTGTGATGTTGTGGGAGAAACATTCTCAAAGGAAACCCTGCGATTACTGGTAACAAGATGGTGTCAAGATAATCACTGAAAGAGAAACACACGAGGTGAGTGTGGTCCTTAGTTTGAGGAGGAGAATGTGAGATATCAAACAAAGTCCCACATTTGAAATTTAGACAAGAAGTGTCTAATATATAAAGAGAAGTCCAACTCTAATTAGTACAAAGCCTTTTGGAAGAAATCCAAAAGTAAATCCATGTGGGCTTATCTAGTAGACCCAAAGTGGATAATATCGTACTAATCGGATAATAAAGAGTTGGACATGAGCTTTCACAAACCCAACAATATGTATATATACTCCATTTTTTCATAATGATCCATGTTTTAGAAAAATGTTTGTTTCTAAAGATTTATATTTACATTTTCAAATGCAACTAATAATGATAAATTGTAGATTCCAAAAACATTAATTTGGTTTATTGAATTTTGATTGGCGTAAAAGTTACGGGAAATAGCTATTCTGAAACAGATGCATTCTGAAATAGCTATTTTGATTCCAAAAAATAATGCATTTATAATATAAATTACGTGTTTTTTAATATGTGTGAAAAGTCTAAAAATTTACATTATTCTAAAACAGATGGAGTATTAGAGAAAAATAGTAATAGTTGGACAAAGTAATCAACTGAACCAATCATACATAGACATATAGACAAAATGATGTTGTGACAGGCAACGATCCGCGTACAGACCGCGTGAACGTGTGATGCGATCATTGTCGTCCACTCTGGCGTGTTTGAAGAAAACCATTTATTAATAGCATTAGCTAGTATCCGGGTCTGGATCCAGCCAGATCTAGATCCGGGTCGGATTTAAAGTCGTTAATTAGCTAGCTTTAGGATCCGATAAAGAAGGTGTCTCTCTCGTTTCCTCGCTGACACTTCTCTAATCTCTCCTTTTCTTCTTCTTCTCGATTTGAGAGAAAAAAAAAAAAAAAGGGAATCTTAACGAGAAGAAAAAAAGAAAACAATGGCGGATCAGCTCACCGACGATCAGATCTCTGAGTTCAAGGAAGCCTTCAGCTTATTCGACAAGGATGGTGACGGTACGTTCTCCCTTCTTCCTATACATGTGATTTATCTTCGCTTCGACTAGTTTTGACTCTTTGGTTATTGCTCTGTATATCGTACGGATCTGCTTTTCGTGATCTCTAGAGGTTTTGGTCCTTTGAGATTGCTGATTCCTTCAGATGTTGTTAGGAGCATCTTTAATTGCAGATTTTAGATTGGCTCGTTGTCCTTTGATTCATCTCTAGCTTGTGAGAATAGTAAATCGATTGTTTAGAAACGTTGTTGATATGAGAAATATAAAGAGACAAACTTTGAATTTGGATCTACTTAAGATGTCTGCTTCTCTACTGGAGTTTTGCTTGTCTGCTTTGAGTTTTGTCTGAAAAAGTCAAAAGAGAGAAACTTGTTGTCTTCTTTGAGTTTTGTGTGCTTTGTCTGAAAAACCATGAAGAGAGAAATTTGGTTTCTGCTTTGAGTTTTTGTGTGCCTTTGTTCTTGAAAAAACATGAGGAGAGAAACTTGTTGTCTGCTTTGAGTATTGTCTAAAAAAAGATAAAGAGACAAACTTGTTGTTGAGTTTTTGTAAATCTTAATTTTTGGAGTAGGGAATGATGAACAATGCTTGCTTTTGATTGTTTTGCAGGTTGCATTACCACCAAGGAGCTGGGAACTGTGATGCGTTCTCTAGGACAGAACCCAACAGAAGCAGAGCTTCAAGACATGATCAATGAAGTTGACGCTGATGGTAACGGCACCATCGACTTCCCCGAGTTTTTGAACCTCATGGCTCGTAAGATGAAGGACACTGACTCCGAGGAAGAGCTCAAGGAAGCTTTCCGGGTGTTTGACAAGGACCAGAACGGTTTCATCTCAGCTGCTGAGCTCCGCCATGTGATGACAAACTTAGGTGAGAAGCTCACAGATGAAGAGGTTGATGAGATGATCAAGGAAGCTGATGTTGATGGTGATGGCCAGATTAACTATGAGGAGTTTGTCAAGGTCATGATGGCTAAGTGATAAGGTTTTGTACCCCAAAGGAAGTCCAAACTTGGTTTGCTGCCTCTCAGTTACTAATACTCTATATGTGATTCTTATATGTTACTGTTATGTTTTAAAATTTTATTCATGGGACTCAGGTCTGTTTCCTTGTATGCTCTACTTTGCGTCTGAACATTTCAAGTCTCGTTTTGCTTTTTGATTGCTCTTTGTAAGTTGTAACTTGGTCTAGGTTCGTGGTTTCTTATTAATGGTCTGTAGTAAATCATTGTATCGTGCTTGTTAAATGCAGTTCTCCATTAAACTGGTTCCTTTCTCCTTGTTTCTTTGTAATAAGAAAACACACCTTCAGTTCTCGTATTCTCAACAAAAGTATCAATGAAATTCTCTAATACATATATATCAATTAAAAGTTACATATTAATTTAACTTTGTTGAATATGTCACTCATAAAAAAATATCTATTAATTGTTTAATTTAATTAGTTGATGATATTTTTATTTTTAATTTAATATTAAAAACTAAATAAAAAAACTAAACATATCAATAACTACAACAAATCATACTTTTCAAATAATAATTATCACAAATATGTATTTTAAGTAAATTGTGTTATCAATACTAGGATTTGTGTCATAAATAATCTTGTGCACGTAATAAAACAAATATTTTTAAAATATATATTTAAAAACATTCTCAAACTTATTTTATAGATAATAATAAAAATACAATTAGTGATTAGTAATTTATTACTTATGTATTATATAGATAACAATATACAAAGATATATTATATATATGAGAAAATTAGTAGCTAATAATTTTTGTATTTGTGTATATTATAGATTAATGGTATCAAAATTTATGAATAATCATTTAGACTTTACTTACAAACTGTATCAGTTATATATATATATATATATATATATCTATATATGTGTGTGTGTGGTGTGTTTAACTATTTTCATTCAAATTAATTAATTAAAAATTGTTCATAGTGTCTTCAAACTTTTTATTACCGCAAATATTGGTTATTTATAGCAAAATTATACCATGTTAGGTGTTAAAAATTTCACCCAGTGAATTAATTTAGTCATAATAGCTAGGGCTAGGGATTTTACCCGGATCGACTCAAAGCCAACCCGAAAAATTTCGGTTCAGGTAGGAACTAAACCGATGTTTTATCCTATTGGGTTTTGTTGTGGAGGATTTGCGGATCTTGAACCCGACCCGAACCCGAAATTCAGTGGATACCTAAAATATCCAAAATTCTAGTATACATTAGGTATATATGAGTGTTTTAGTATATTTTTGGTATTATGTGTATTTTTTAATTTTTGGATTTAGATTTTTTGGGTATGATTTTGGGTAAAATTTTGATTTTCAAAAGTACAACTCGGATAATTGGATAAATTCCGGGTAATTTCATGTTTTCGCGTCAAATTTTGAGTAAAATTTTAGATTTTGGGGATTATTTAAATATTTTCAAATATTTGTTGTGTTTTAGATATTTTTTTGGGTTGGACTAGGCAGAGCCCGAACATAACCCGATCCTGAACCAAATTGAATCCCGATTCAATAAAATTCTATTTACCTTATTAGGTTCAACTATCTTTGATCCGAACGACGGGACCCGACATAATCCAAACCGAATCCGAATCGACATGATCTAAATATCTAAGATTCAACAGGACCCAAATCCGACAAGACCCAAGGACCCGAATACCCAAGCCTAATAATAGCCGATGAAATTATTTTTATGATTTCAACAACTATTATCATATACATATCAGCTTTAGAATATATTATTGGTTCAATAGTGAATAAATTATTTTTAGAAAATATTATTAAAAGTATAAAACGTAATGTAATATTAATCGAATGAAATTTAAAAACTAAAATTGCATACGGTTGTTATTCGGAAATGACATCTGGAGTATACATTAATTATTTTTACTAGAGTTTCTAATAAATATTTAATAAAAAAATACAAAACACATTTTATTATTTTTAAAAGTTAGAAAAATAATATAAACAAAAATACAAATTTATTTATTTATAATTATATATCAAAATAAAATAACTTTCGTTGAAAAAACAAAAAATATATTATAAAATATCAAACATTATATATACTAAATTTTGAAAATTATTTATATTTTCGCATTTACGAATAAGAACCTAGTTATTATTAGGAAGGCAGTTTTGACCATAAAAAAGTAAATTATCGGCTTATAGTTCTCAAAATTTTAAAACAAATAATTTATATACATATAGAACCAATTTCTATAAAAAGGAATTATAAATTTTTGTTAAATGTTTGTTTTAGATTCCAAATTTTAAAGAGCTACATAGGATATATGTTCCAACAAATTGGTCGCCATTTTTCTATAACCTATCAGAAATTTGGAACTATTTTTATATTCCCTCCGTTTTTTTATATTTGACGTTCTAGGATTATGCACAAATATTTAATTTTTTATCATTTTTTAAACAAAAACATCATTAATTATTTACTTAACCACAATTCAACCAATAATAAAATAGAAGGTATAATATTATTGGTCATCTAACATTAATTACTAATAAATTTTACATAGAAAATTGAAAACGTCAAATAATTTGAAAACAAAAATTTTTTCTCAAAACGTCAATTATTAAAAACGGAGGGAGTATTGATGATGAACAATAGATCTTGGTTTTATTTACTGAACCGAGGTTTTTTGCCGAAACCCGAATTGCTCATATCTCAGTTCGGTTTGGTTAATTAACCGGTTTGCTCAGGCGTTATTGTACGGCAAACTTTACGTAGCCGAGAACCATTGTCTGACCATCTCACCAGATGTGGGATCCGCCACGTCACTTCTTTCTGCTTCCCGTTAATCTGAGACTCTCTACGACACCGTTGCAGATCGGATCTTCTGTGTTTAGCCGTCACGAGTATCAGTATTCTTCTTCTTTCCTCGCCTTGTTCACACTCTAATGGCGACAATGAGCAAATCTCAGAGAACCAAACCCTCTCCTGGATCTCACCGTCTTGTTCTCTTACTTATTCTCTTCGCATTTCTCCTCCTTCTCTCTTCAGTGATCTCTACCGGAAAGTTGGGCTTACCGTATCAACAAACCCTAATCGATTACTTCGTGACATCTCCTCGCGGTAAGAGACATCACACGCTTTCGGACAAGTACTTGTACTGGGGAAACAGAATCGATTGTCCTGGGAAGAACTGCGAGACTTGTGCTGGCTTAGGTCATCAAGAATCTAGCCTAAGGTGTGCACTTGAAGAAGCCTTGTTTCTCAACAGGTAACTTGATTTAGCTGTAAAGTTCTAACCATTATGGGTTACTAAAGCTATGAGATTGTCAAAGTTCTGAACTTTCTGATTTAGAGTGTTACTTTGCTACGCACAGTGAGATGATAGGTGGAGGCTCTCTATGAAAAGGCTAAAGCTTTTTATGTGGGTGTGTGAGTATTAGTGAGCAGCAGAGGTTGTTAACTCAATTGGATAGGATCATGGCCATTAATTGTCAGAAGTCCCGGTTTGAGTGATTGATAGGACGAAACTAATTTTAGATGTTGTGGTTTTGGGCTTGGGGAATTACGGGCTTCGGTCTGAACCTACATGAACAGTTTCATGACACTTTTGCTTGTTACAGGACCTTTGTAATGCCTTCTGGAATGTGTATCAATCCAATACATAATAAGAAAGGTATACTTGATCGATCTGATGGCAAAGCTACTGAGGAAGGGTGAGTCCTTTGGTACTTGTTTGTTTTCTAGAGTGATATCTTTAGGTGTCTGTCTCTTAACGAAAAGGTTACTTTCTTAGTTGGGTAGGGAGCTCTTGTGCAATGGACTCTTTGTACGACATTGACCTTATATCTGAGAAGATACCTGTGATATTAGACGACTCCAAAACATGGCATCTTGTTTTATCCACAAGTATGAAGTTGGGAGGAAGAGGGATTGCGCATGTTTATGGAGTCAGTCGCCATAGGCTAACTGAGAGTCACTACTCAAATCTCTTGATCATTAACCGAACAGCAAGTCCTCTTGCATGGTAATACACTTTCTCCTCCTCCTGTAGGTTATCTAGAGTCCTATTTTAAATCATTTGGCATTGTTGATAATTTTGGTGTAGGTTCGTTGAGTGCAAAGATAGAGGTAACCGTAGCAATGTCATGCTTCCTTATTCATTTCTCCCTAATATGGCAGCTGCAAACTTGAGAAACGCCGCAGAAAAGGTATTGTAGAAAGCTAACCTTAGTGACCAACTTGTTTGTTTACTCTGCATCTTGTGGTGAAACCTTTAAGCTTGAACAAGTTTTGTTGTTGTTACAGATAAAAGCACAACTTGGTGACTATGATGCTATCCACGTTCGCCGAGGAGACAAACTGAAAACTAGAAAAGACAGGCTTGGAGTGGAAAGGATTCAGTTTCCTCACCTAGACAGAGATACACGACCAGAGTTTATCCTCCACAGGATAGAGAAGCGTATCCCACCAGGGAGGACTCTTTTCATTGGTTCTAATGAGAGAACGCCTGGATTTTTCTCTCCTCTAGCCGTCAGGTAACTACACTTTATGGTGTGCATGCTTGTATATATACATAGACTCATTTGTGAAATGTCCTGGGATTTGCTTATACTGCAGGTACAAACTGGCTTACTCATCGAATTTTAGCGAGATTCTGGATCCTGTAATTAAGAATAATTACCAGTTATTCATGGTGGAGAGACTGGTGATGATGGGAGCCAAAACATTCTTCAAAACGTTTAAAGAGTATGAAACGGATCTCACCTTAACTGATGATCCCAAGAAGAACAAGAACTGGGAGATACCAGTGTATACCATGGATGAAAGAAAAGAATCAGTAAGCTAAAGTTTGTGCCTTCACAAGGTTAGGTCTTACCACTTCCCACTATCTTTGAGTCAAATGCTGGATTAGAGTATGTGTAGAAAACAGAGCATAGTTATTGAGGTCTTTTGTGGTTTCTAGGTGGTTCTTGTATAAATGTGTTTAAGAACATATTTAATAAGATCTGTAATGTTTTTGAAGTTTCAAATTAGGAACCTTCTCAATGTGGCTCTTAAACTGTAAATCTGTGCTACATAACCGAAGCAACTCATCCTAATACTGTATTGTTTTGGAATCTGGAGCAATGTTTATGATTTTCCCAATCAGAGAAAATTCCATTTTCAATTAGTGAGATTGCGCTTCAAATAATAATTTAGTACAACTCCCAAAATATCTTATGGGCCACTTTATTAACCACAAACTGTAATGATTTTCGGCCCAAATAATCTTTTCACGCCTAGTTACTAATATCGAGAGTCTAGACATGGCATAAAACTTCTTTTTCAACGAGAATTGAATTAGGAACGTAATGGATCCAACTACAAGCGACAAACCAATAATAGAGCGCATTGTTAATACATTTTCTTAATATTTTTTGTTCTTAATGATGCTGCTTCATCGTCTTCTTCTCTTTACCTGGCAAAGATGACAGCTGTCCCTCCCATTTCCTCTGTACATATCAGAATTAACTATCCTTTTCACTTCATTAGTTTCTTCTTACGATTCTCACTCGTGTTGTTTTGTTATGTTTGCAGATAATATGTGAGAGGTAGTTAGACTGATTGTCAAATTTTGATGAAATTCTAACCCGTAAAAGAAGAGAAATTCATTGGACTATTCTTCCAAAAAAAAGACACATAGAACAGGTTTAGAGCCATTTATGAGTTTAATTTAGCATTATTAGAAAACCGGTTATGGAAGTTATCATATTATCGAAATTTTCTTCTTCCAAAGTGATACAATCTTAACCGGCGGGGTTGGGCCAGTGGTTCTGGCTGCGGACAGTCCTAGAGAACTTCAGTTTCGGCGTCCCTGGTTCGATTCCCCGGCCCACGGCCACCGTCCGAAAATGGCGTGCACGCGGCCTCGTGGGTTGGACATCAATCTCGGTCGGTGGGCCCCACGGTTCATCAAAAAAAAAAAAAAGTGATACAATCTTTATACGATCCTAGATAATTCTTTGCCCAAGAATCACTTGAAAATGGATGAGATGAATTCCTAAAACTTGTAAAGGCTCCTGGACGTGATGATGGTCTTCATACAAAGGGATTGACGACTTTGTGTTGTGTAGATGGATCAAACCTACGAGTGTGACCTCGTCTAAATTAGTTTGATTGGCACATCTAAAAGATTCCTCTTCTCGTGAAATAAAAAAATGCAAAGAGACAAAAAACATAAAAGTTTCTTATTATATGGTTGTATCATTGCTTAGAGGTTAAATAAATCAAAGGCGTTACATATGTTTATATAGTAAAATACAGAATAGATAAAAAGAAAACAAGCCAACCCTTAAGAAAATATACAACACCATGACTAAAAAGGAAAACTTAGATAAATAGAAAACTAGCCAACCTTTTAGAAAACATACAGCACAATTGGCTACATAAAAAAAATAAAAGTAACACTCGGCATGCTTGCATTGGCCGAACATGATAACCCTATCAATGATGAATTGTCATCTGCGCTAACATTTGTCCAGTGTTCACTGTCACTCGCACACTGCCAAAGAACTATGAGCTAACTCATAACTGCGCATTGAATTTCTTGGACCATATTATTTAATTATATAAAACTGAATTTAAATGAGTTACACAATCTTCTCTTGCAATAGATAATTGACTCAATATGTTTTGAGTGTAAACTGAATAGATTCTATTAACCTAACGTATTTTTAGTATATAAACTTTTTCGTCATAATCAATTAATCTTCGGGTAATCAATAATTCTAATACTAATATAGTATGGTGTTGATTTTTAGAATTCAACTATGTTCTTTAGTTTCTGCAAGTTTCTTTTTCGTCTACCGGTCGAATGGGGAACATTTACTAATATTTTTATTTGATATACATCGCAGCTTGAGAAAAAGAAGAAACTAACACCAATTTTTCAAAGGGAACACAAAGTCATTTGGAACCGTTTACTTGGAAGTCCAGCACACGTGCTGCACTAACCTCACAGTAGTTCTACCACGTAAAATGCGTATTTATTACAACTTTTCTTCAGCACACGAAAAATGTTCCATTCCACCAATTTCCTACCAAAAAGAAAGGAAAAATTCCAATTAATTTAAAAAGTACAAATTTAATTACAGTAGTTTCACAAATTCTACAAACGACCAAAATATTACTCTCCTCTCCGTTTCATATTAAGTGTCATTTTGATAAAATTTTTTTCGTTATAAAATAGTGGTCGTTTTCGCTTTCCAATGTAAATTTATTAATTTTATGCTGCATGTTTATTTTTCTATCGGTTGAAATATGATTAGGTGTTATAAGTAATTGTGTTTTATATAGACAAATATGCAAAATTAATTGTTTTCTTAATCCTGTGTGAAAAACGCTACAAGTGACACTTATAATTAAACATAGTAATTTGATTTATGTAATTAAGTGATTGGGAAGAGAATAATGACTCATGGAGAAGAAGATACGGTATATTCATGATACTCTACAACTATTCACGACAGAGATAGGTTGTAAATTAATAAATTTGTCAGGGAGAACTGGAAAGAGGGGTCTACGTACACGTGACTTGACTTTCTTTTAAAGTACCATAAAAGATGCTAATTGCTACCATATCCTCTTGAAGCCAATCAATGAGTTGTTACTAACTTTTTCTTCTACATTTTAACCTTTTTAACCATAAATCATGTATGCTGACTTTAATCATAATCATTTATCAGACTTTCCACCGTAATTTCACAGCTAATTAAAGATTAATCAGCTTATGTATGGAATTGAGGTGACCTGACACTAACAAAAGACTTGTTTTAATTAGAGCAGATTTAAACAGAGTGAGTGATAGAGAGAGATAGCACCATACTGCTCGCTACGGCGTCTTTCCACTTGCCCACCTGGACCCCTTGTTGTCCTTAGGCTTGGCATTTTATCCGGACTCAAGAACCCGATCCGAAACCGCACATAAAATTTTCTTTCGTTCGATATTGATCGAACCGTTTACCCCTATTGGGTTTTATTGTGGAAGATCCACGGTCTTGAATCCGATCCGACCCAAACCGAGACCGATGGTATTCTAGAACTCAAATATTAACTATATTGAATTTTTATACATATTAAATTTTTTAAAAATTATATCGTAGTGATGATAAATAAATATTGTATATGTCTTTTGTTTATTTCAATGAAAATATAACAACTTTTTGAGGATACATTTTAAATGTTAATAATTTCTTGCGTGTTTCAAAAAAAATGTTATAACAAGGTGTTTAAATTAAAAAACGTAATTGTCCATTGTAAGCTAGCCATTTGAAAACAGTACTTGGAAACATCTAATTATTTTTCAAAAATGTACCAAAATATTTAGAAAACAAACACTTGTTTTCTATTGCATGAACTGAAATTAGTTATGTTAATAAGGGTACGTGCTTTACGTTTTTTTTAAAAAATAAACAAGTCATAATTATTAGGGTGGTATTGCTCTAATATATGGCGGATTTGTATTGTAAGTAGAATCAATACTCAACTAGTTAAAATCCGTGCTTTGCGCGCGAAATGAACATATATACAAAAATATTTTTATTATTTATTATTTATTTTATGTTGTATTTACGTATTATGAAATAATAAATACAATCAATTGAGAAACGAGTAAATATTATGTGATAGTATATCTTTTATAATAAAAAAAGTAAAATTTTTGTTCACAAAAATTTTCACTGTAAGACGTTTAACGGTTATAGTAATTTTAATCGTTTAAAAAAATCAAATATAACATATAAAAAATATAGATTTTTTATTATGCAGTTAATGTGATTATTTATTTTTTAATAATATAAATTACACAAAATGATGGAGAAGAAAAATTATTATCAAACTTTTATTATTCAAAATCATTAATTTCATATATATTTTAATCATATTAAGTAACCGTTGATATTCGTAGATCGTGAGTTCATTCCCTTGCTTTTGGGCGATGATTCGATTCTTCTGGGCTTGCTTGTGGCCACTTAAGAAAGAGTTCTGCCTTCTAGCCAAGCCTTTGAGTTGAGACCAAGTAAAGCTTCCCGGCAGTCAACCAAGAAAGAGTCTTTCTCCCCTACTGAAGAAATGGAAGTCAGATCTTTTTCCATACCATAACGTATATAGAATCGATTTTCTTTTCTGATCGCTAGCCTGCCGGGCCGCCCCGCGATCAAACTATCAATCTCATAAGAGAAGAAATCTCTATGCCCCCTTTTTCTTGGTTTTCTCCCATGTTTTTCATTGGTCAACAATCAAATCCAACCACTAATTCTTCCTTCATACTATACTCTTCTGTAACTTTTATTTAATACTCTTCTGTAACTTTTATTTAATGAAAGAATCGAAAATATTTCTTTTATGCACTACTATTATTGATAGTTAATTTAATAAAATATAATATATATATATATAGAATGGACAAACATATTTTTCTAAAGATTATAAAATTATTATAGTAATAAACAAGTGGTTACACTTAAATGTTATATGTTTCTCGATTAAATATCTATGATGATATTGTAATTAATGGTACGTGACAAGCAATCAATGCCAGATTTCAAACAACCACCGACAAAACTTAGGAGAAACTACTAGTAGAACTGTTTTGGGAGAAAATGAATGGTGCCTCCTATTCTCGAATCTGTTTGACTCTCGAAGAACAAATGAATCTGTACAAATATGGAAAGGTTTCTCCAATGACGTATGCGGTGCTTTTGTTTTCCAAACAATTATCAAATTTTCACTCTGATGACTGGTTGCGTGACGTCATCTCGTATGATATACGGTGATGTCATAAAAGATGTCATATTTTATGTGAAAACCAGTATTTACATGGAGGAGCTTCAACGATAGCTCCCTGAGCCGCCTCCTTCCTCGCCTTGAGCACCACTCAACGTTTCAAGTGAAGATATTTTGAATGTTTCCACCTATCAGAGTAATATAAAATCTTATAAAAAAAGTAGACTACAATATGCATAGAAAATAAACTTCTTTAAAAATAAATATCTAATAATTTTATATTCGGAAATATTAGTGTATATCAATTATTTTCTAGTGACTGTTGTGATATCATCAGTCTTGGTTACGGAATTTATATCGATTTTTTGTATCTATTAATATGGTCATTCTTTCATAATTTCTCTTGTTTCATTTCTCCTTCCATTATTTTCCACTCTCCTTCCAAAAGGAAAAAAACGAAAAATAAAATGTTATTATATATATGAAGCTAAGAGATTAATTAAAAGGAGATAAACAAAAGACAAAAAAAACTCGTCAAGGATTTCTCTCAACAACATGGAGTCTTCATCTTCATCGACGTATCTCACCAGCCACAAGCTTAGATCAAAGAAACACATCTCCGGTTTCAAGAAAAACCGCTAAAGCAAAAGAAGAAGACTACTTCAACGAACAAACACATCAAAGTTCGTTACATATCAAATCCCACGAGAGTGAAAACTTGTGCTTCCAAGTTTAGAGAGCTCGTACAAGAGCTCACCGCCAAGACGCCGTCGATCTTCAGCCGGACACGTGTTCTCCCCCTCCTCTGTCTCCGACCACAGCCCTTCTCCGCCGCCGCCAGAGAATCTTGTCCATGTGTTCTTCAGCAGGAAGCCGTTCGATGAAGGAGTGCTGACTACTATGAGCCGTTGGATAGTGAAGACATGTTTTTGCCTCAGATGTCGGCAGGTTTTCTACGGGTTGTTCTCCTAGTGGCTTTTACAATGTGAATGACTTTGGTAGAATCGATGATGTGTAAATATCTTTGGAGTTCTCGTGGGTTTCATCAAATACATATATATATAAATTATGAAATAGGTACATGAAATTCAAATAGATACTGGATATATTTTACTCCGAGGGGTTTATGTACAGAAGCTATATGATATGTTATTAATGTAAAGTTTTTGAATGGAACTTTTGATATATTTGTTTCTTAATTTCCTTTGATATGTTTATTTTGTCATTGTCTATCCATCATACTTCAGTATTGTATTGTAGAGGCTAGTTTTGTATCCAACAAATCTGGTGGAGCTACAGCTTTTAATGAACAAAGAAGACTATCTTACTCAAAAAAAATTCATTTGGAAAAAAATCAAAGACTGCAGATTTATAATAAAAGGTTCTACAGAATAAGTTCACTCATGTGATCTCACTATTTCTCATACGTTATGTGCAAGCTCGTACATATGATGCAGTAGCTTGTCTTAGAGGAGGCAAAAGGAAAGCATGTTATGTGGAAGCATTAATAGAACAGAGAAAAAAATATTTGTAGAATCTTTTGAGTCTTGTTTTTCAGGTCTCTTGCAATTATGAAGAGAGATTCATAATCACTAGAGTGAGTGTGAGGCAAAGATGTAACCTTGGTGATTTAGTGGACTTTAGGCTTACATTATGATGTAACCTTGGTGATTTAGTGAGTGTAAGCATTTCTAATGTAAAACTTCGCATTTTTGTTTAAAATAGAGTAAAATAACACATGAAGTAAAAACGTTACAACCCTATTCCACTCCATAATGGAGTGGAGTGATGAACAAAAAAAAATTATTGCATTTATGGAATAATTCTATTATAGAGTGAAAATTGAGTAAGGTTTTTTACTCTCTACTACCTTTTACCCAGTGGCGGAGGTAGGATGTTTAATTTGTTGGTAGGATGTTAATTTGTTGGGGACAAAACAAAAATAAACATAGAAACAAGGTTAAATATGGTTTTTAGTAGGGGAATAAATCAAATTAAACATAGAAAACAAGGCTAAAGTTCATACATGTATAAAAAATTTTGAAATTTTCATGGGGGTAAGTGCCACGAACTTAACTCACCTACATCCTCCAATGTTTTACTCAATTTTACTCTATTTTAGAATAAGAAATAGAATTGAGTTGGAGATGCCCAAATCCGTGGAATGTAGCTCATTCATAATGGAATGATGAACCAAGTGTATACAACTCAAGTGTGCTCCCTTCACTTTATGTCTTACATAATATCACTTATAATTATCATCTTCATGCTTATGAGTATTGCATTCAACATGTCTAAGGGCACGTTATCTCCGGTCTCTTAGTGGGGGTTTTAATTTATATTTCACGTTTTTTATTTTTATTATTATTTTTTAATCTCCCGTTAAGAGACGTCTCTTAGGTTCTATTTAAGAGATGGTTCTTAAGTTTTCTTAGTTAAAGATTAAGAAACGTCTTTTAGAAAAGTTAAGAACCCAATGATAAGAGACCTGCAATAAACATGCCCTAAAAAAGAGAAAGTGGTTGAACAGATTAAACTACGTCTGTATAAGAGAGTGGTAACCATGTTTAGGAAAAAAAAATGATGAATTCTGTTTCATAAACGATACCAGTTAAGTTATAATTTTGTCAAACTAGTAACATGTGGGTCCCATTTCATTCCTCACTCTTCCTCATATGTAATTGATCTAATGAAAAATATTTTCATCCTCTAATTTTGATATGGAACGTTAGTTTCTCTCTTTCAATTCATTTCTTTTTGTTCAATATTTCCATTTATTCCATTTAATAAGTGGTCACTAATTAAAGCCAACCTATCTGAACAATCATCCATAGTTTATGTCTAATTAAGAAAATATGTTACAGTCTTTTTTTGGGTCAACATGTTACTGTCTATGGTTAACTAAGAATTTAGCTTTTTTTTCGTTTCAAAAACTAATAATTTTAACTATCCTCTTCTAGTTTCTAAATTCTAAAAACCGCCCAGTCTCAAACTCCACACACAGGTACTGTGCATACACAGCTCCTTCACCAATCCTTCCTTGCTTTCCATACTTCTTGCCTTAAACCGCTTAAAGTACTGTGATATATAGCTCCTGCGCGTATTCAAAATCAATGATAAATAAGTACAACTAGATACATGCGTTTATAATGCTTACTAACAATCGTTGTAGCTTTTTGATCTTTTTTTTGTTACTTTTGCGTTTCTGATCTATATAGCTTTAGACCGGTGTCTCTCTGGTTGAGTCCGATGTATTTGGTTCTCCCTGTTTTGTTTCTCTTTTCACTTTTTGATCTTCAGACAGGAAGCTATGTTATTCGGTTATTTGATAGATTGTTTAGTAGCATTTATAAACGCATTTATATATTTGTAGAAGTGGTTAACTAGGGGTTTAGGGTTTAGTCGCTTAAAAACTCCTCTTTAGCAAAAGCTATAAAGAAACCCCATAAATATTTGGCTCTTATTTGCCAATAACCAGAGAAATTAGATTTTGGAGAGAGAATAGAGAGAGATAGGAAGAGGAAGTAGGAGAGAGGGGGAAATTTTGGTTAGTTTGTGAATTTTATTTTTTTCTTAGTTAGTGGGTGCAATTTCTATAAATATTTTTGGGGCTAGGTAACGTCAAACAAAAGGGCTTAGGTTGTTTAGGGCATTATATATAGGAGAATTTTAAAGGTTTCTTAAGGAAATTGGTCCACCAAAACTCAAAAACCATTTCCCAAAATCCTTAAGAACCTGTTTTTCTTGATTTTTTAACACTATTTGCAGGCTCTACTGACATGTGACGGCCTACGATTGATACGTTTTTTTTTTTTAAATCAGAAAAAAAAAAGAACAAATTTAAGAAACCCATTTGGGTTAATGATAGTCTTAATGACCCAAACAAAAGTTAATGCAACTAAAACCCATTTAATGATCATTGCAGATGTTGTATGTCTCCATGAACGGCATAAATGACTTTATCTTTTGGTAGCCTTGCTAAATTCTACAGACGTCATGTGAGATATGAGCGGTAGTCACAAAAATAATGGTTTTTATTTATGATATTTAGTACCAAAAGGCATATTTGGGAAGCTCATGGCTCCTCTGTTTATTTAAGTATTTAAGGCATTTTAATCCTCATTCCATAATTTAACCTTCAAAATAGAATGAGAAATAAAAGTGATAAACAAAAAGTAAAATATATAATCTATTAAATTAGAGTCCTACTTTTATCTACTACTAACAAGTCATAGTAAATCCACTTAAAAAATTAGTTAGTATGATATATTTGATTATTTACATTAATAGTAAACCAACCCCTAAATTTAAATTTTATTTTTTAATTATAACAAAATCTGTTGAGAAAGAATCTAACAAAATCTTACTAAAAATTTTAAATATTTTAGAAATAACACATTAATAACTTTCGTAATTAGTAATATAATATTATTATAATCAATTTTAAACTAAGATTTTATTATAAAACAAGAAAATAAAAATTCTATACTATTTTTTATAAATTCTATAATAAATTCTGGATTATATAAAAATAGCAGTGCTACATGAATTAAATATGATAATTATATTAAATAGGTAATTTGAAATTTTTAAAATTTAAAATTTTTTCATTTAATAAATTATCACTCATCATTAAAATGGGTTAAATTTGTAAACTATATAATACTTTATACGAAATAAATGTATTAACATAGGTTAAACTTATATATATATATACAACTTTTATTTATTTTGAAACTCTCAATAATAAGTTGTTTAAAAATGTTTGTATACAAAAATATAATGTATATAATAAAACTTAGTTCATAAACGTTATTAGAAAACTATGAAATTTTAGTAATTCATTTAAAATATTAATAACAATTCAATTTTAATTTTAAATTTATTTTTAATTTAATTATAAAAAATCTATTGAGTAATTTTTTGCAGTACCAAAAATTCAAAAAATTTATTTATAAAATAATAGATTATATGTAGTCTCAAAACAAAATTCAAAATTCATTTAATATTCTAAACTCAAAAAATAGTTGTGTAATTTTGTAAAGTTTTCTTGACAAAATATAAAAATTTGAAAATAAATATTTAAACTCAAAATTATAGTATTGAAAATTTACAAATATAAAATCATAATAGTAAAAAATAACTTTTTGAAAATGCACCACGAAAAACTATTTATATATGTCGTAAAAATTAAAGTAATCTAATATTTTGAAGTCTTAATTTAAAAAAAAATAAAGGTTAATATCATAACGTCCAAAAAATATCTTATATCAATAAAACTTACTAAAATAATATGAAATATACTACTATGTATAATTAACTAAAAATAAGGCTATATTATTCAACAAATAAATCTCTAAAATACTAAAATGATATATGTTAAATTATATTTTCTTATACACAAAAATGTAACTAGAATGATCTTAAATATGTTTCTTTATATTGTTGTAAATAAATAAATTTAAAAATATATTATATGCAAAATTTATAAATTACATAAGAAATATATTATGAAAAATATTCTTTATTTGATTATTTCATATGATTATTTTATTGTACCTAACTCGAAAATATATTAGTAAAGTATAAAAAAGTAAAATGTTTTAAAAAAATCACTATAATTAATAATATTGAATAAGAAATATAACAATAGTATTATAGATTACACAATTATAAAACACTTAAATAGAAATATTATATTTATAACATTTGTAATAATATCTAATACATTTATAAAATTGAAAAATATCCGCACGACATGCGAGTTAAAATCTAGTTACTTTTTATAAATAAAGTAATGTTTTTATTTTTTACTCATTACTCCATTTCTATTCTATTTTTGATTAAATAGAATAAATTATGGAGTAAAGATGAAAATCCTCTTATAATAGGTTCATCGTACATGTATAATCATATTATTCAGAGCCACTAAAAATCAAAATCATTACAGGACAAGAATTTTCCTCCCTGTCAGTTATATTGCACACATGATTTATGATGTTTAATATAAATCAGATTGTAAAATTAATATTTTGAAAATTTGTAATAATTTATTATAAGAAATTAAAATATTGCATTTATAAATTCTTTAATTAAAAATACATGCTTATTATATTTTTCTAATTTTTTCAATTTAATTTTCTAATATTTTGTATATTACATAAATCATGAATTTTTATTATTACATAAATACATTCCAAAATCATTTCACCTCGTCTCTGCCTTTTGTTGTAAACATAGATCCAACAAAACTAATGTTCGAATTCAATAAACTCGAGAACCCAATAAAATCGATAAACTCAATGAAATCGTTAAACCCAATATACATGTTGAGTAGCGATCGATCTAACACAAGCAGACGTGAATTAAAAACGACAATTGACTATGTAGAACATGAATTACAACGTTCTCAAAATTAAATTATGGTAAGCGTTTGAGCACTGATTACAAATAAAGTTTGGTATTTAAAACATGTATAGTTTAGTTCAAGGAGGAATACTTAATTGAGTTATTATACATGTTTTGAAGTTGTGTTGGAATGTCAGTCCATTTGAAAAGATAACTCAATCTCAACATTTCAATTGGCGGATGAACAAAACGTTTCAGATTAAATATATATTTATCCTTTGATCAATTCGAACAACAATGAAGATCTTCTTAGGGGTTTTTTAGTTTTTCCAGATGTTCCAGGATCTTCTGTTACCTTCAATAATACTCATTACATGATGATTATTTAGAACTATAAAAATAGAGATACATAGTGAAACACTTGGTTCACTTGATACTGACGACTAGTTTGTTTGATGACACCGACATTTTTCAATCTCAACCAGGAACCCTACTCACATGACGGCTAGCTTTTTGCGAAAAGATGAAGAAATAAAGAGTAAGACAAAATGACACAAGAAAAAAGTGTGACGCTGTTTCATTAAATCCTTTTATTTTCTGCCGCCCAGTAATGTAAACTCTTGGTCCACATAATACCCACTATAGGATCGGCCCGTTTCATAATCCAGATGACATCATGCTAACTAAGGCCTGGTGGGCCGGCGTTATACGTACGGTTTGCTGATGCTGTGGTTTTAAGCATTATTAACAGATTTAAACCAGTAATACATCTAGACCACCAGTAATACATCGATTAAAAATTATTTATTTGTTGAATACTTTATAACTGATTAACTACAAATGCATTAATAATAAATAATAAATAACAACATTTACATTTTTGTAATTAAAAAACTATTAAAATTATATTTTTAATTATAAATACAAAAATTATATTTATTATAATTATAGTATGATTTTTCAAATTATAGAAAATCTTCTTATTTAAGTTTTATAAATTAAAATTAAATAATATATATATATATAATATATATTGGCATTTATATTATTTTAATTTATTTATTAATTAAATATTATTTTTATAATAGTTTTTGAAAAAAAATTTGGTCAAGTCTATAAAGTAAGAATAGAAGAGTTATAAAGAAATCTGTACACCTAAATGTTTTTTTACAAAAAAAATAAAAAAGAAGTCTGTACACTTATAAATATGTATCGGTTTACAATGCGCTCCAAAATATTATAAATAATGTATGATTAATTAAAAAAAATAATGCTCGAAATATTTTATTTAGGGATAAGAGTGATTTTCATGATAAGAAAAGCATACCAAAACACTCTTTAAGTTTTACAATTTTAGATAATTTTGATCGCTTTTGTTAGCTATGTATCAGATATCACTTCTATATATTCTAGATCAGACCATCTTGGGCAATGTGCAATTTATATAGAATAATACATATATTTATAAAAATGGATTCTAAACTTTAACTAAAATTTATAAAAACTACTATAAGCCTTGTGCAAATGTGCCTTGGGTACATGCTAGAACACAGACGGCCCGTTCTAGATATATTAACATTAGCCATTTAAGAAGGATTTTAATAATATAAATTGAGAGAATCTTTTTTATTCTATGTAATTTTTAAAAAAAAACTTAGGAATCATAGATCAATGTTTTCATTTAACTAGTGTATTAGGATCACCCTTGTTATGGCATAATTTTCTTAAAAGAGGTTTTCTGACAAAACTACATGTTATCCATTAATATAGTCAACTATGTTTGTATATATACTTACACAACTATCCTATGTGACTAAGAGCACATGCGAGGACCACGTTACAGGATCCTCGTATCGTTTATGACGAACATTTTATCTTCATACCTCTCATGTTTCACTCTTTATATATTGAGCTACTCAGCTTTACATTTCAAATATTCTGAGGGTTTATCAGAGCTTTCATGTCGACGTAGACACATGAATGCTTGATAAACATTACTTTGAACGAGCTGCAGCCGTTAGACAAGCCGTACACATGTCTTTCTCTGGCAATAGGGCTCATTCCGTCAAACGCAAAGTAATAATAAAGCAATTAAAACCATTTAATCTGATGATCATTGTGCAGATTCATATCTCTATTGTACCTATTAGATGCTGCACCGATAGAACGGCACAAATGATGTTTTCAACCAGTAAATTTATGATTCGGTACACAGATGAATATCAAATAAATATATGAATACATAAAATGAAGAAATATATGAGCCATAGCCCAATCAAGTATGTATTAGCATCATTTGCACGCAAAATATCGCTTATAACATCACCAGTACAGAATATTCGTACTCTCTACTATATTGAATAAACATAAACATGAAACTCTTCACTATATTCCGTTAATTTTAATTTAAAGCTAATATTATCATCATAACTATCATTAGCGATTTGAATTTGTATTTAAATAATATATGATAATATTGACACTAGTAATATGAGTAAGATTCAATTTATGAATATGAACTCTTACCTATAATTAATATTTGCCAATCTCTGTATAATTTGATGTGTGATGTTCACAGATTCTACTATGTACTATAGACCACATATTTGGTTTTTGGTACAATAAAGGAGAGAAAAAATGGAGAAAGCATACAAAAAAAAAAAAAAGCATAAATAAACAAAGGTTTTTATTGATTTGTATTCATAGTCATATAGTTTTTATTGTTTATTTATTATATGGCATTCCCTACAATAACACCCAAATTTTGGTTGTTTTGGTGTCAAACTTTTTTTTTCTCAATCTTCCAAACCAATAACCCATTTTTACATTATAAGTACTTATTAAATTTATTTAATTTTCCTCAGTTTTAATAATAATTGTTTTTATTTTATTATTATTTTAATTGACAAAATAATTATTTTATACACTATGTTTGTTAAAATTTGTAGTTTTATATGTTTTCCAAAGTTTATTTAAATTTATATTTTTTTGGTTCAATATTATTTTATATAAAAATATTAGTTATATTCAAAATTACAAAGTATTAAATATAAAGCACATAAATATATTTATCTTAAATATTTTTTTATTAATTTATAAATAAATTTACATATATTATAATATATAAAAATGTATTTTAATGTTGATTAATTTAATAGTATTTACAACAATAAATTTTAATTATTCACTATTTAAATATAAATTTAAAATAAATAAATTTTTCATTATTGTTTAAATATAATTTAATAAATATTAAATATGACGCTAAATGATAATACCCATTTAGTGGTTATTAATTGAGTAGCTATGTCTTTATAGTTATATATAAATGTGAATAATATTTTTTAGAGCTATAGAGATAATTAGAAGTAAGAGGGAAATGTGATGGGTGATGGAAAATATGTATAAATATACCAATTATATCTTGGTTTTTTAGGTTGCTAATTTAGTCATGGTTATTGGCTCTAACTTCTTTAAAAATATGTTCGCTCATGACTTCCTTCTTTATAAATGTACTCCTACATAATAAGCATTGACGATCTTGAAGCTCATGTTCTCCGTACATGATGAGTCCAACCATTATTAAAATTAGTTGGTGTTATCAAATCTATTAGTTTTCGTAAGTTGTGTTACGCTTTTCCGTATGACACAAATAATTCTTCTCTTCCAGACGACTTTGTATTAAGTATTTAGATATGCTTCAGGTTACACATGTGTGTAATCTTTTTTTATAAGAGCACGAAACCATTACCGAATATACTCTTCTCTCTCTCTTCTTGTCACCACAATTTTAATATAACGCAACATGATTATTGATGATGGCGCTTTCTATATAATACAAGAGTCTTAGAGAT